>APFE030089609.1:0-15691 GCA_000404065.3 Pinus taeda
AAAAATAATAATAATAACAACAACATGATATATTTTGAATTTTAAAATACCTTATTCATAATTAATTTAATTCCAAATCCAACTCTTCATCGAAGAATTGGTAACTTAATTGGTTGGGAGCACTCTCTCATTCTGAGGACAATTCAATTCCAAAAGATAAATTAAAAACTTTTATTGTACTTACCGAAAGTATAATTTTTTATTAAATTATAAATTTCCATAATTAATATAGATAGTATGCTTAAAACATAAAAATAAGCGCAAATAAAATAAATAATATTTTATTTTTATTAAAATAAAATATTTTTGGCAGGTCCCGAAATTTAACCATT
The DNA here is from genome assembly GCA_000404065.3 of Pinus taeda. Lineage (NCBI taxonomy): Eukaryota > Viridiplantae > Streptophyta > Pinopsida > Pinales > Pinaceae > Pinus > Pinus taeda. The sequence continues at coordinate 333 of APFE030089609.1, forward strand.
ATTTGATATATATAATCACTTTTCAAATGTGATATGGTGCGTTTAACAAAGTTGAAATTCCGGAAATTATTGCAACCAGTGAATAGTTAAAAGACTTGTTGATGTGGCTGGCGACTCGCAATCCAAGATGATTTTTCCATATCTCCCCACAACGTGCCTTTGTAGAGGTGGCAGTGAAGAGAAGTGGTTTTTTGCAGTCAAGAAAAGCACGACCGTTGCAGAGGTGGCAGTGAGAGAAGTGTTTTTTTGCAGAGGTGGCAGTCAAGAAAAGCAGGGCCGTTGAATCCAACCAGCAATATTTAATTTCCAATCCTTCTCCCAATCTCTACCTTTTCCGAATCTCCTCCTCCTCCTACCTGCGCTGGGCTGAGTCTAGTCTTGTCTTGGAGCTCCATGTCATGTCTGGTCTCGTCTGGTATGAGTTTTGTGTGGTCTGGTTTTGTCTGGTATGGTCTGGTCTGGTATGTGTTGTTGTGTTGCGAGGTACTGGGAGGAGGAGAGGGTAAACATGACATCTATTCAATTCAATTTTTAATCAGCAGGAGCAGGAGCAGGAGCGAAAGGGTTCCATCCCAGGCAGATATATGAGGAGATATCCACCCGCATCTTTCTCGATCCTGGCAGGCAAATTTATGTACCTGTAAGATCTGTTTTCTTTTCATTGGGTTTCTTTTTTTCAATCTTGGTATAGATTTTAGGTTAGCTTAGTAAGTGACGGCATACATACATTACAGGGTTTAATATGAATTTTGTCTGTTCAAGAAGTATTATTGAATTGCTCGGCTAAGCTAGCTTAAATATGAATTGGTATTGGTACCTGCATCAGTTTTCGAATCCACAGGTGTGCGGAAGGATTGAATCCAGGTAGAGTAGGTAAATTTCTTTGCATCTTTCTGGTTATACATATATTCAAATATATACATGATCAACAAAATGATGAGTGGGATTAGCAGGAACTAATTTGGTCTGGGATTGGCCCTGTAATTTGATTTGGGATGGGCCCTGCATAATTATGAATCATAACCTTCATTATGACATAAATATTTATACGCCCCATAATTGCTAGTACCCATTTTAAATTCTAAAAAAATAAATCAGGCATCAGATGCAACTAATAATTTCATTTCAATTAATGTAAGAACTGAGATTAGCATAGAAGCCGAGTAATTCAGATTCAGTTCACTGTGTCCTGCGTATAATTTATAGCCACACACTCAAACAAACTGAGTTATTCTAGCGACCAACGACAGTTCACCGCCCTCTTTGTGCATTTAAACTTTGAGATTTATTCCAGCGGCAGTTCACTGATCTGTGCGTCCAAAATATAATTAGTTATAGTCTTGAAGGAGGTCTTGAACCTCCGTTCTGTTACCGGGATTTGAACCCGAGTCGCCTTGAGAGATTATGACATATTGAATCCAAAAATATGAGTAGTTACACTCTTGAACGTCCGACCTGCTGAATAAGGTTTCGTTGCAGGGAGTTGAACCCGGGTCACCTTGAGAGCTTATGAAATATTAAATCCAAAAATATGATTAGTTACACTCTTGAAGGAGGGCTTCAACCACACTTTTTCACGCACCTGAAACTTTCGTGGCATCCAATGTTGATCATGTCGTTGCTTGTACTTGGAACTGAACTTCTCCAAGATGTCGTGAACCTACTGGCGGATGTGTTTGATGCATTCAATAAATCTGGTTGCTTTATCAACCTCAGATAGTACATGTGTGGATTCTGTCTGTGTAGTCGTATGATGCATGACAACATCAATTAAACACAATGGTTTAAATCCTAGACCCACTTGAAAGGGACGTCGACCATTCGAGATATTGAGAGCTTTGTTATAACTATGTTGCACATATGGAAGACTCTCATACCAGGTTGGTGGACGCTTGGAGTTGTACATGCAGAGTATGTGCATTATCATCTTGTTGATTACCTTTGTCTAGCCATCAATCTGGGGATGGAATGCAGTTGACTTGGTGAGCTTGGTGTCCAATAGTGTCAACTTGACTAGAATGTGCTCAGGGTCATTCTATCTTGATATGATATAATGGTCTGCGGGATCCCAAAATGTACCCACACTCATTTAAAGAAGAGTTTGGTAGTGTACTCTACTGTGATACTCTTCTTACATATTGCCAATATAACCATCTTAGGAAATTTGTCCACGACCACAAATACACAATCATTACCATGTTTGGTAGAAGGGAGTCTAGATAGATAGTCCATAGAGATGGATTCCAAAAGATGGATGGGATTAGGTAGAGGAGTGTACAACCTTGCTTCTTTATGCTTGTCTTGGTAATGGCATAGGTAGTGCAGGATTTGATATATTTCCCAAAATCATGTCAGAGTTTTGGCATATTAAATTACTTGTGTAGTACGACCACAATTTTCTCCACACCAAAGTGTCATATGAACTAACTGTAGTGTGCCTCCCAAATCAGATTGGCATGCTCACTTTATAGAACAAAAAGGTAGCCTAGGTATCATAATAATTTGTCTCGGAGGTGGAATTAAGGAACTTGCTTGCCATCAACTAGCATATGGTATGTGGAGGTGAACTCTGGATCATTTTTGGATAGTTGCGTCCATCCAAAGGTCTCGTGGCCACAAGAGTTAAGAACAATAGTCAATGACACAATTGGGAGATGTCTGAGGTAGTATGCAACATGATTGGTGTTTCCATTTTTATATCTATTTTCAAAGAAGAATTGTTGCAGATATGTAGACCACTTATGATGGAAATTGTTCTACAAATTCCCTTGTGTCTCTATAAACTAAAGAGGTCTATTATCGATGTGGATGATCATCTCATTCTCAAGAATGTAATGGTTCCATTTCCCACAAGCCTGCATGATGGAACACTTCTCTTTATCATATGTGGGCTACTTTCAAATTGTATCAAATTGTGTCTCACTATGATAGGTCACTCGATTCCCGTGATGGGTCGGGACTGCACCAATAGCATAGTCAAAGGCACCTGTCTCAATTTCAAATAGTTTTTGTAGGTATGGAAATGTGAATACCGATGTATAGGAGAGGTTGTGCTTCAAATCAAAAAACACCTTCTATTGCGACTCTGACTCAAAGGCCAAGCGATATGGGGGAATCCCAACACAAACCTCCAATATAAATTTGCAAGGCCCAAAAAGTTGTGAAACTCTGTTAGAGTGGTTGGGGCTGGCCAATTCCGAATGACTTTAATCTTAGACGGTTCCACATGTGTGCCTCGCTGATCTATGATGTAACCCATATATTGCACCTAGCTCATGCCAAAGATGCATTTATCAAATTTGGCACATAGTTTGTGCTGCCACAGGGTTTGAAGGACCCACCTAATGTGTTGCAAGTGTTCTTCCTAACTCTTGTTGAAGATGAGGATGTCATCTAGATAAACAACCACTAATGAGTTCGTGAAGGTTTGAAAGATGTCATCTATTAGCCTCACAAAAGTAGCAAGGGAATTTGTCAACATGAAGGGCATAACCAACCATTCAAAAAGGCCTTCCTAGGATTTGAATTTGTTCTTCCATACATCTGTGGGATTTATTGGAACATGGTGATAGATAAAATTCAGATCGATCTTGCTGAAATACTTGCCCCCCCTTGAGTTGGTGTAGAAGGTCATCAATTCATGGAATTGGATACCTGTTCCTCAAATTGATCTTGTTTAGTGCCTGATAATCAATGCAGAGCCTCTAGGTCCCATTCTTCTTCTGTACAAGTACAATTGAGCTTACACAAGGCTAGGAACTTAGTTGGATGTGCCCTTTTTGTAGAAACTCCTAGATTTTCTGCTTGATCTCTTTATTTTCTAAAATGTTACAATGATATATCGGCATGTTGGATAGAGGTGCTCCAGGAGTTGTATCGATCAAATGCTTGACCTGATAGTGCAAGGGTACTCCTATGGGTGAGGAGAAGATGTCCATGTATTTATCCACAACCTTATCCACTTGCTTCTACTACGTGGGCGAACCCTTCCTGAGGGTCATGGATGTGGCCATGATCTTCCCCTTACTTTGAGAGTGAATGAGAAAGAAAAGAAATTTCCCGATATGGGAGATGATCTTACTACATTGCTTAGCAGAGATCAAAGAGATGATGGTAAGTGGGGCGACCTATGGTATCCTATATAACTTATTAACGAGAGAAATAATAGCAGTGCAAGGCCTTGAAACATACACAACATGACACTTCCATAGTATGGTTGACCTAAGAACATCAGAATGTTAGAGAGGAGAAACATCACGCAATACCTCATCCAAGAAGGGCTTGATGTTATAGGGAAGGTGACACTTCTGGCTATTGTGGAGATCTCATCATTGGTGAAGCCACCTGATGGTGTACAAATGCAGGTGTGGTGTGATTGGTAAGCCCAAATACTTCATGACCTCTTCTGAAATGAGGTTATTTTGGCTTCTGTTTTCAATAATGAATTGCAATGATGAATCGTTCACCCACATATGTGAGTGGAAGAGATGTTGCCCCTCCTTTGGATCTTCGAGTTCAATCTTGTAGATCTTGGTGGTGGCAATAGTGGCACTAGGATCTACATCAATAATCTACTTCCCTTTTTCATTTCCCTTGCTGGTTTCGAACTTAGACTGCTTGGCTAGTGACTGCTTGCTTCGACGCTCACTTGTGTTGTGAGTGGGGCTCTTGTGGAACTCACACCACTTTCCTATGTCCTTCTTTCTCTTCGTGGTGTTGTTATTTGATTGCAGGTTCGATGGGTTATCTTGGGTCACTCCACCTTAGCTTTGTCCTTTGTTCTATGGTTTGGGGGCACCTTTCCCTTAATTCGAATTCACAGATCCAAAGTCTCGCTTCTCCTATTTAAACTTTTGCTTGATCTTGACATCATATCGGTGGGCGGTGCCAAGTGAGGAAATGTCTAGGAACTCCATCTCATAGTTGTGCTTTTGCATACAACCCCGGTACTTGACTACCAGATGCCACTCAGAATCCTTGATAACCAACTTCGTGCGAAGTGTGTGATAAATATTTGTGAACTTCAGCACGTCTTGGTCCCTTCCCTTTTGTAGTGTGGTCCACTTTATGTACTTATCTTTATATCTCCTAATAGGTTAATACTGCTCCTTGATGTTATCTCAGAAAGAGTTCCAAGTGGGTGTGGTTGAAAACAGTCAAGGTTCCCTCTCATCCTTCTACTCACAGTAGGTTTTCCACCAGTTCTTGATGTGGGGGGTGACCTTGAGGAGTGCAAAATTAATATTTTCCCTATTGGAAAATTTGTGAATTGAAAAATACCCTTCCAACAGATTTAACCATCTATCTACGATGTATGCATCTATCTGGCCTTCAAATATGGGAATGTCAAATTACAATTGTAACTTGAAGGGAGTGATGCCACCAGAGTGGCTTTTGGATGAAGATGCGTGACATATGGGCATCTGTCGAAGGATCTGGGAAAATTGTCCATCATTGTGTTCCTCTATCGCTCCAGGGATTCTTCAAGAAATATTTTGAAGGGATATCTTGTTCCCTCGTCTTTCTTTTCTTTCTCCATGGGAGGCCGTCGGGGTTTGTGGGGCTGGTATTGAAAATCTTCAACTAGTTCGAGCCCTAATTCCTTATACCCCATCCTCATTCTAGACATGCAAAGAAAAACAGAGAAAGAGCATACTCCTCTGACACCACTAATTTAGACTTATACAAGAACACAACAAAGTACAGATATAAACATAAACACATAGATGCAATAGAAATAAAACTTCATTTCATTACATTCAAAGAACTTAAATATTCTTACATACAAAATGGAAATAAACTAGCTCGGGTCATGCTAGCTTATCTCTGAGAAGATATGTGGCAGCTACATGCCTCTGAACTTTGTTACAATGAGTCTCGAACACCTATTTATTATTGAGAAACAATGGAAAACCCTAAACATCCAAAAACATAACCCTAGGAGATGAAGCGCCAAAACTATGGGCCCTCTTAGGGTAAACTAGTACATCAACTTCTCGGGGTTGTAAATTTGGTATAATATCTCCGTTTGACACAAATGAACCTCACTAGAAATATCTATCCAAGGACTATAACGTTTGACTACAAACGTCAATCATATAATGATGTTTGCTCATTTTCCAAAAAAACGTCGTGTATGGCCTCAAAATGGCTATGGAAGTTCAACACTTGAAAAACTACCAAAAATAGTAAACTGTGCTACAATTATGACAACTAAAAGAAATAATGGTACAATAGTGGGGGTCCAAGTGGAATAGGTGGGTGGTGACCAATATCCACTTGGATCAACATGGAAAAAGAAAGAATAAATAAAGAAAAAAATGCATTTTACCTCTTTGTAGTGAAGATAAAGAGGACCAATCATATATAGATAATCATTGCTCGAGTCACATAACATGAGACAAACAAAAAGTTATCTTACTCAAGGAAGTCAAAATTACCAGTGCCATTCTCAGAGAAAATACATCAACCAAAATAATGGGAAAAAGGTTAGTTGGCCTTGACAATTAGAAAAGTAAGGCTAAAGAAGTCTTGTTTGTTGAAGGTTTAAACAAAAATGTTTTATGTTTAAGTAAAATGGTTGATAACATAAATGACATCACATTCTCATATAAAGGATGTAAAATGAGGAAGAATTTGGTAAATTGTAGCAACAACAACTAGGACCTCAAACATTGCATACGTCCTTAATAAATGTAAACTGAAAGATTGTAGTATGAGAATGTTATCTCTCTTACCACATCAATTAGAGAAAAGTGAGGGACAAAAACACCTCAAGTAACATAAAGGACATACAAATCATTGATGGTGACCTACAAGAGAATAATGGTTAGTTGAAAGGTCCACTGGAGATATATTGAGGGTAGTATGTAAATTTCATTTAGCTAGAAAGCAAGATGAACAAGTGAATTGAAGTAAAGATGGTGTGAGAAGGTGGTGTGAATAGTAGATATGGATCCATAATAAGAAAAAGGAAAGAAGGAATATGTCATTTTTTGTCGACAATCAGTGTATATTAGGAGGTCATAGAGAAGAATAGTGAATAAGATCAGGGAGGTCTACAAGATTAGTAGTAGCATGTGTTCAGGGGGAGTTGATTGTTCAACCAAAAAAAAATGAAAAAATTTCAAATCAGATATGTTTTGTATTATTTCAATTTTATAAGTGGCCAACATAATAATGTTAAATAATAATAAGCATAAGTAGCATGTCATGTTAAGGTATGAGAAGAATTTGGATTTTGTAACAACCATTAGTGTGCAATGGCTCCGTTGTACAAAAATAGAAATGAAGCTCGGTTAATTGGTACAAAAAGGGAGAGATATTGGTATTTGGATCAACCATTGGTGCAATATTATATATCAATTTTGGAGTAGCTTTAATTATGGGTTGGTACAATAGTACAACTCATTTAATCGATACCAAAGAAAAATACTTGTATCGGAAGGAGAGGCAAACATTTTAAGGGAAGAAAAGTGTATTACAATGTACTATGAGATGGAAAATTTTCATGTTTCCTAAGTCTTTCTCTATCTTTATTCAATTGGTATCATTTGATTTAAGTGGTAGCAACAAGTATGTTAAAAAAAATTAATATCAGTAGCCTCTTATATACCTCTGCCATTGAAGCCAAAGGTGGAGAGTAACAATCATCGGAGATGCAATGTGTATTAAGATATTGAGTATAAACGATGAACAAAGGGGTAGAGTTATCGAGAATCAACTCTTCAAAGGAAAAACAAGAGAAAAAAAAATGCAATGACTTACACAAACATTTAAAATAGAGATCTTACTAGGGAAATCCAAATTTGGAAAACTAGAAAGATTTTTCAGTATATAATATTACTTTACAATGTTACAATACAATGTGTACATTATGTGGCATCCATTAACCCTGTATCTATTAATCATATTTATTTTCTTAATCAGAATTACATTACCATGGACTGCATTAATTATGTGCCATAAAACTACCAAAAGTGAAAATTGTGTGTTGAAAATCGTCAAAAGTGGAGATTAAAAACCATCCAAATATTTTTTAGGGGGGGCTAAGACCCCACAATGACCTCCCATTTCTCATGATGCATACAAATCAAATGTGTATCTAATAATTCAAATAATATAACACATACCCAACATTTTCATAATAATTCCATTCTAATTCCCAATGCATTTCAACTATGAGCCACTAAATCTTTTGATTTCATTATAGGTGTGCTTATTACAAGTATGTTTGAAGTTTTAATAAAAAAATTTCTTACCAATACTATCAATGTTTTTTATATCCAATTTATACATTTACATTTCCATGTTTGTCTCCCATGGATCAACGTCGCTCTCCAAGGGCACCATTAATTAGTGGAAGATGCCATGGGAGTTAAGGTCAATATGGGAGGTTACAAACTCCTATAGAAGCACCTAAGTATTGATGGTTAGTACCCATCACTTAGTTAAAGAAATATTATTCACATTATAACACTTGTTGTTGTCTCCACCTATTATACACGTATAAGTTTTGGTAAGCTTCATCTTCAACCCTTTTGCTTGTGTCATCTTTCTAGTAAGAAAGAATACTTTTCTCTATGAAGAACAAGATATTCAATGTTAGTTAGACAATGTAATCAAATTAAAAAGGATATGGATTCAAATCATATGATCTTTTGTAATTTCCTTCAATATAGCATTCGTTTTGTTTATGTGGGAATTTCAAATGATTTATTTTTTGTCCCTTGCTCAAATCTCACCTTTAGAGTTACATGGGGAATATCCTAAAATGACATAAAAACATTGATAAATGTGAAAATTGAATTCAAGCATATTTGGGAGTATCTTGTTTGTCCTCTTATTAAAAATATACGAGAATATGCACAAAAATGGAAATCTCTTATTAATATCTGAAAAATTATATCCATATAATGAAGTTATCTAGAAACAAGTTCTCAAACTTGAATGCTTATCCAGATCTCCAAACAATGCTTCTAGTTTGTCCTTAAAGTGCAAACTTGGAAGTTTCACTTGTATACACAAACGTATTTGCATCAGCATGCTTGTATATATTCTCTATTATTTTTGTCATTTTACATGTACAAGGGTGTCATCTCTTCGAAATCAGGACCTCCCTTTATAGTGTTTCTATTCCTTGACAAATATAATATGTCATAGCCTATCGAAAATAAACATAGGACAATGTTATACTCATGAATATTTCATGGTTGGCATAGTATGTAGAGTGAGATAGCCTTTTTCTAAGCTCCTTGGTCATCTCTTTAAGCTCACTTTCTTTTTCTTTAAGCTCTTTAATTGGATTGTGTAATTCTGGATTGCTTAATACAAGCACAAAGCTAAAAGTGACCAAGATTTTTGAAATTTTATCTGAAACAATAGACAGTGAAGTTGAAAATCTTCAAATTTTGAGCAAAAGCTAATAAAATATTGTTAGCAATAATCCACAAAGCATAGTTAATTGGTAGATAAAATAAGTTGAGATCATTTTATTAATGTCCAATGAATGACCAAAAAAATATGGCTATGGGGATAAAAGTACAACTAGTGTAATATATAGTGAAAGCACAATAAGAGTGTAATAGTAACTCATAGAGCCATGTTAACAATAGAAGGAAAAGATCTAATCTCTGGAAGTAAAGTTACAAAAGGGTAAAATAATGTCCAATGAATGACCAAAAGAATATGTCCATGGGAATAAAAGTACAACTAGTGTAATACATAGTGAAAGCACAGTAAGAGTGTAATAGTAACTCATATAGCCATGTTAACAATAGAAGGAAAAGATCTAATATCCGGAAGTAAAGTTACAAAAGGGTAAAATAATAACTAGAAGAAAGAAGGATGCAAAGAAATAAAATGCATGCATTTAAGCAAAATGTCATTAAGAACATGTCAACTGGTGCTCGAATTAGCCCAAAGGTTTAGCTCAACTGGTTGTTGTCAATGACTTTGGGAATTTATTTGGCTAGATTTATGGTAACACGTGTTTGACTTAAGTAAATGACTTTGGACATTTGGCTAGAATTATGGCAACATGCGGCAGACTTAAGTCAATGACTTGGGGTATTTGGCTAGATTTATGGCAACCTGTGTGAGACTTAAATCTACATGGGTTAGTCACACTGAGCTAAACTAATAGATTTATTAAGGATGCCATCCACAAATGTGGACAAGCACTTCTTGAGTTTCCCAGCGTTTAAATAAACTTGGGTTCTTTTCAGACAGTGAGGCCAACCAATTTTAATTTAAAACTGTATTTCAAGTTGAAAGAGGGGAGATGAGATGGAGGCCAATGTATGAGCTGGAAAGAAAGATTATGCAAGGGATAAGTAGCCAATGTATGAATTGGGAAGAAAGATTGTTCAAGAGATAGAGGCTAATATATTCCTTGAAAGAAGCACTGTAGATATTTATAGAAATTGTGTTCAAATCCTATAAAATTTATTTTAAATTTGAAAAAAATGTAAAAAAATCAATTTCACTATAGATGTAAAAATTCAGAAATTCATTATAAATCAAGGCTGGTAAATAATAATAATTGAAACGATTAGTTAATAAAAGAATTGAAAAACACAAAAAAAAAGCTTAAATGGAAAAGAAAAAAAAGACTGCTAAAAAGCATGTCAGCTTTCTAATATAATTGCTTTTTTGGGATGGTAGTTAGAAGCAATTTTAAAACTTTCCTTTTTGAATGATGGTGAGAACCAATTTTAAAACTTTCCTTTTTTGGATGATGGTTTGAACCAATTTTAAAACTTTCCTTTTTGGGACGATGGTGGGAACTAATTTTAAAATTTTCCTCCATATCGAAATCCAAAAGAGAAGAGATGGAGGGCAATGTATCAGTTAGAAAGAGAGCAGATTTGTCATTATATGGAACGGTTGTTTCCAGAGACATATTAGACTACGATAATAACACCATTCAAATTAAAATCCATGCAATCTTTGGAAATTAAAAATAAAATAAAAACATGCCAGTTTTCTAAATATAATTGCTTTTATATAGACGGCCCCAGTTTTCTAAATATAATTGCTTTTATATAGACGGCCCAGTTTTCTAAATATAATTGCTTTTATATAGATAGCAACGTGGTGGGGTGGGGTAGGTGTGTTTTAATGAAAATCTCATCCACTACGCCCAGTGATCAAATTTGAAGGGCAGGTCTTAATTTCATTTAGAAGGGCACACATCTAGGTCACACTTCTATAATGAAAAGCATAAAAAAAAAAAGCAATTCAACTGAAAATAGTAAATTATTTTCAAATTTCTTTTTATTTTTTCACAAACAAAAAGATACTACTATGTCAAAGGCTGCATTAGTAAATGAATTACTCTTACACGTGTGATTGAGAAATGTAACCACACAAGATCATATTGCACAGGCCTTGAACTCAGCCACAATTGAACCAACTATAGGGACAAAATCATAGTTGGGAAACTGCATATGACTACAAAAAATAAACATATATAGCCTACTCTAACCTACCCTACCTTAACCTACTCTATCTTAACGTATCCTAGCCTAGCCTACTCTACCATATCCTATCCTAGCGTAGCCTACTCTATCTTATCATATCATAGTATAGCCTATCCTAGCCTAGCCTAACCTACCCTACTCTAGCCTAGCCCAGCCTACCCTAGCTTAGCCTACTCTACCCTACATTATCGTAGCCTATTCTAGCCCACTAGCCTACTCTAGCCTAGCCTAGCCTACTCTAGTCTAGTTTACTCTAGCCTAGCTTAGTCTATCCTACTATGTCCTAACCTAGCCTAATCTACTTTGTCCTAGCCTAGTCTACTTTGTCCTAGCCTAGCCTAGCCTACTCTAGCCTAGCCCACTCTAGCCTAGCCTAGCATACTCTAGCCTAGCCCACTCTAGCCTAGCCTACTCTAGCCTACTAGCCCACTCTAGTGTAGCCTAGCTTACTCAAGCCTACCCTATGCTAGTATAACCTACCCTAGCCTAACCTAGCCTAATCTACTTTAGCCTTACCTAGCCTAGCCTAGCCTAGCTAATTCTACCCTAGCTTAGCTTAGCCTACTCTACTCTAGCCTAGCCTACCTTAGCCTACACTATCCTATGCTATCCTAGTATAGCCTATCCTAGCCTAGCCTACTCTGCTCTAACCTAGCCTAACTTAACATACTCTAGCCTATTATAGCATATTCTATCCTAGCCTACTCTACTTTAGTCTACCCTAGCTTACTCTATCTTATCCTATCCTAGTATAGGATATCCTAGCCTAAGCTAGCCTACTCTACTCTAGCCTAGCCTAGCCTAGACTAGCCTAACCTACTCTACCCTAGCCTACACTACCCTAGCCTAACCTAGCTTACTTTAGCCTAGCCTACTCTATCCTACTCTAACCTAGTCTACTTTTCCCTAGCCTAGACTAACCTAGCCTACTCTACCCTACTAGTGTATTGTAGCCTACAAAACTACTCTAGTGTAGACTAGCCTAGTTTATCCTATCCTATTCTACTCTTACTCTAGCCTAGCCTAGTTTATTGTATCGTATTCTACTCTTACTGTAGCCTAGCCTAATCTACTCTATCATACTCTAGCCCAACTTAGTCTACTCTAGCCTAGCTTATTTTGATCTAACCAACTCTACCCTAGCCCATCCTACTTTAGCCTACTCTGGCCTAGCCAACCATAGCCTACTCTATCGTATCCTCAGCTATCCTAGCCTGCTCTAGCCTATTCTATCCTAAGCTAGCCTAGCCTAGAAATATAGCGAAATTACGTGGCACATCACATTACGCTAGTGCAAAAAACAAATTACAAAGTTTAAGCATACATGTACATGAAACTAAACTACAATGATTTAATGTATGGATGGAATAATCTGAATAGAATGGATAGAATGGAATAGAGAATGGATGGGTGGGGAAGAAAGATTCATGATCAATAGAAAAACAGTAGATGAGGGTTATTTTAGTCATGGTGGGTTTCTCATTTAAGGCGAAGAGGAGGGTTCCCATTATTTTCTTCATTTTTCTATTGGAAGAGATGTTATTTTCGAAATCCCAAGTGTGGAGAACTAAGAATTGGTTATCAATATATATAATGTTATCAATTTATTAATAGGCGATGCCTTATATGTTAACGAATATACTACCTTGGCATTAATAAATAGATAACATTGATAACTCTTAGAACATTGGTTAAAAAGAAGCTATTAACAAACATTGATCAACAAAAAGACAAGAGATGAGGGTTTACCATTATTTTCTTTGTTTTTCGATTTCAGTTTGTTGACAGCAAGGAAGAGATGTTACCTTTGAAATCCCAAGGGTGGAGTACTGAACTATATATTATCTCTGTTAGATTTTAACAAATACAAAATGCAATGAGTAACATATATTGCCTTGATGACATCGTATATATTGATAGCTTTGAGACAATGATAAGAAAGAAGTTACTAACAGACATTGATCGCTATAAAGAATGTAGTTGACCAGAAGTCAGCCACGCAGGACTTGCACTCTTCAGCCAATTCGCCACTATTTGGGGTATTGTCAAAAATTTCTAATTAGATAATATGCTAGAGCTGCGGCTGTAGCGATAAGCGATAAACCCAACATAGGAAAAAAATTTCAACTAGTCATTCCCTACTCATACACAACATAGGACAAAAATTTCAAGCAATCATTCCCTACTCATAATCATATAAGCATGTGCTTTCGAGCAGGAAGAAGGAATAATAAATGGATGCATTGAGCATGCATGTTGAAGGTTTAAAACAAGAGAAAGCAGAATCAAAATAGATTACTGGATGTCTAGAGGTCAAAATTGAGTTCAAGCATTCCATATGGTATTCCCTAATTACTAGGGCCATTCAAGTTCTCCATTGGGCAAGTGAGTGGTCGATCTGGTTAAACTCGTGGAGTTCTTTGCTTTCTACAAAAAACAAACTAAAGGCTCGGTTGATTCTATGGGTAATCAACAACTGACGTTGATTTCTTGGATTTATTGCCCTGAGGTACTAAAATGTATTGAATACTAGATTGCAAATAGTTAGTTCCACTCATGTGCTACTTCCCATGGTGAATAAATACATTCTGCCCTATAATCTCTCATAATACAATAAATGCCACCTTTTTCACCAAAACTTATTTAATTAAAAGAAAAACAAAAATTATTTAATTAAAAGAAGAACAAAAATTATCTAATAAAATGCCCTCTCAAAATTCATGTTTATGAAATATTCACATTTATGAGAGAAAAATGAAATATTCATGTTTATGAGATTTCTTTTCTTTATTCAATAATAAACCTGAGATATAATTGATGATAAAAAGAATATTCATGTTTAAGGGATTTCTTTCCTTTATTCAATAATACTTCAAACCTCAGATATAATTGATGATAAAAAGACAGAAAACCCAATGAAAGAAAATAGGGAATTTGTTAGGGCAGAAACTAAGAGGGTATTGAACTGAGGCGATTTAGGCAACTACCACTTTATGAATGAGTTTAGTGTTTTCAATATTATCAGTGTATAATTATAGTGTTTGTTAATTGGACTTAGTTTGTTCATTAATTGTTATTGATTTAGAAAGTGAATATAATAATATCAAGAAGAAATCTAAAATAAATACATTATCATAGTCTGAAAATTTAAAAAATGGTTTAAATCACAAATAATTTTGAAGAAAACCACTTTATGGTTAAATAACTAATAAATTTTAATTTAGAAGATTAAATGGAAATGGAGAATAATGTTGAGGAACACTAAATAAATACATCATATATTTAACTAAATAAATATTTAAATATGTTTTAATTAGTAACTAATTTTATTTTATAATTATGATATCTAACCAAAATTGCAATTAAAATAACAAAAAAAACTAACTAAACCTTCTTTATTTAACCATTCTTAAATTAGTCATATAACTTTTTTTTATAACTATTATTACGCTTTATTTAACCATTCTTAAATTAGCCATGTAACTTTTTTTTATAACTATCCTTTCAAACCTAAAGCTAAAATGGCAAAGGAAAAAAATAAAAAAATTAGCAAAGAAATAATTCATGAATCTACCTAGAATAAGCAGAGCATTTGGGAAAGCAAGCTGGTCCATGCCAACAGGGAGCTGAATAGAGGCACAAATGAACAGACTGTCAAAATAAAAAGTAGAAAGGTTACGACATTTATGTAACAAAACAAATTAATATAAATTACTGAAACTAAAACGAAAAAAAACTGTGACCGGAACTTCACCATGAAAACACATTTATTTACAAACTACCTAGCAGTGAGTGTTAGGGACTCGGTCTCCTTCCATTTGAAGTTGGGAAGATGTTTGCACCAGCGGTGGATGATCTATACTGCCTCCTCCCCTC
>APFE030089610.1:1164-13163 GCA_000404065.3 Pinus taeda
TAGTTTTTAATTTTTACATTAATTTTACAAATAAGTTTTAATAATAATATGTAAAAACCATATTAATATTTAAAATTAAGAAGCAATATTTTTTAGTTTATATTTTCATGTTTAGCCAATTATTCGGATGAAAAATAGTTGCAATGTCTTCGTTTCTTTAATGGTTGAACCATATCTTTCAGAATGTCCATGATCTTACTCAATTTCTGAGTTATCCTTCTTGTTTAGGTGTAATGTTGGTAAAATTATAAGGTAACTTCATGAGAAGCTTGTTCTTCAAGCATACACTACTAGTTGGTATGTTGAACTAGTATGTTATGTAACAAATTCATAGAGGCTTAGTTCTTGGATTGAATTAGTAGTTGGTATTGGGCTTAAGCATGGAATTGTTAAGTTGCATGTCAAACTAGAACTCAAAGACTTCAGTAAGTGCCCCTAGTCCTTCTTGCAATATATCAACAATTGCTAGCTACATATTTCAACTATGATACCAATTACTAAAAGTTGGTCTATTATATGAATATTGTGAATGCATCTAATAATAGGCTCTAGTTGTTTTTTACATGCTAGCAAAAATGCACCTAACTATAATTAATTATAGATCCTAGCTTCATCTGATCATCTTTGTCAATAACATGATTAGAGGGAGAGAGCACTATACCCATGATCAAGTTGCCCATTATTCAGTCATCTTAAGCTACCTACCCCCATTGGAAATTCTCTAAACAGTTATTTATTTTGATATTGTAAACACTACATAGAAATGTGAATGACATCTCTAGCTACCCAACAATGCTACTGTTCATCTACAAAACAATTCCACAAAATATGTTTCGTTACTATTGTGTTTTTAAGTAATGTTTTCCCTTAGAATTCATTATGTTACCAA
Source organism: Pinus taeda (assembly GCA_000404065.3). NCBI lineage: Eukaryota > Viridiplantae > Streptophyta > Pinopsida > Pinales > Pinaceae > Pinus > Pinus taeda. Next base: position 2,054 of record APFE030089610.1, read on the forward strand.
ATTTCTTACCATTTTGTTGTTACATGTCCAACTAGAGTTTAGGTTTCAATGAAGAGACTAAGAAGGAATTTAATCCCAATGTTCCCAAAGTGTACCCAAGTGGATCCAAGTGTGAACTAGTGTGACCAAGTTCATTGAAGTGCATTCAACGAATTTGTGCCAAATAAGTGTGTGCCTAATGAGTGTGTTTCATGATTGTGTTCCATGAATATTTTTTACCAAAATCACTTTTGTCATTTATCGTAACCCCAAGTGTGGAACATCCAATTCCTTGAGTGTGTATGTAACCTAAGCACTTGAATCCATAAAAGTTAGTGAAGTTTTATAGGCCATTTTGTTTCGTGGTTAATGCATGTCTACGAATAAGGTTGCTTATGACAAACCTCTTTTCCTTTCCTTTCCAAGTTCCCTTCCAAGATTCTCTTAGTATAACCAACTAATGCACGTTGCCAAGCTCTCTTTCACACCTAATCTAGGCAAGGGTGCCTGACCCCTTCCAAGATTCTCTTGGTATAACCAACTAATTTACGTTGCCAAACTCTCTTTCACTCCTAATCTAGGCAAGGGTGCCCGACATGTGTGTGGTGTGCCTTACAAATGAGTCAAGGTACTCTATTTAAATTGACTCTTCTAGATATCAACCTTATATCAAATATGATATAGTATGTCTATACCAAAATATGGTATGGTAGGTCTATACCAAAATATGGTATAGTAGGTCTATACCAAGATCATCAAGGTAGTCATCTAATAAAGGTGCTTGATGCCATTGAAGGCTAAATATTTATAAAAAGTCTTTTAAGCTGACATATCTACCATAAATTCACCACCCTTTCCTTTGTACAACCACACCCACATGGTATTCATTCACTCCTCTTACATCTATCCACTCAACAAAACAACATTCAATGTTGCAATAGGTAGTATAAAGACCTTCAAATATGAATACTTTCGAATCCGGCAACCTATATACCATCCATTATAACATTAAATGTTACAACTAAATAAATATATAAAACCACTCTTTTATATGAACATCATTTAAACTTAGTAAATTTACTATTACATTTTTTTGGCTTAAAAATTTCTAAGGAGCCACACAATAGGTAACATTAGACCTCTCAACTAATCCACAGACAAAATGTAATTTTTATTGAACATTAACCAAACAAGAAGGCTACAGGGCAGCAAGTCCTTGCCTTAAGTGGGCCAGCGAATGAAAATTTACTATTACATTTTTTTTTTGGTTTAAAAATTTCTAAGAAAAAGCACACACGATAAGTAAGATTAGACCTCTCAACTAATCCACAAACAAAATGAAGTTTTTATTGAAAATTAACCAAACCAAATGCTACGGGGCAGCAAGTCCTTGCCTTAAATGAGCCAGCAAACGAAAAAATAAAAACTAGAATTTTAGGAAATGGAAAAATAAAAACCGAGAAAATGAGTTGCTCACCTAATGTCTTCAACGCATGTAGTCAACTTGTTAATACAAAGTAAGTTTAATGTCTTCAGTACATGAAGGCAACTTGTTAATACAAAGCTAGCCTAATGTCTTCAGCACATGAAGCAATACGAATCTTGATAATATAGAATAGGAGAAAAAATAGAATTATCCCTTTATTGGATTCATCCGATCAAAGATCAACATGGTAAACACATGCCCTCAACATATGAAGGCAACACATGAAGGAAACTTGTTAATACAAAACTGACCTAATGTCTTCAGTGCATGAAGGTAACTTGTTAATACAAAGCTTGATAATATAGAGTAGAATACAAAATTGGAATTATCCCTTTATTGGATTCATCCCATCGGGGATCAACATGGTAAACACATGCCCACACATGGGTGTGCACATTTAAATGAGTTGTAATCAATATTAAGTAAAAATAAAATAATATAAAATATACTAATTAGTTCATTTTAAATATGGTTGGGAGGCAACTTGTCAACGCAGAGCTTGCCTAATGCCTTCAGCGCATGAAGGCAACTTGTATTGGCAACTTGTTAATATAAAGATTGATAATACAAAGTAGGAGAAAAATTGAAATATGGTGACATGAGGCTTTGGACTTCCCATGGTAGTTTGGTGTAGATTAAAGAACAAACTGAGCTTGCCTAATGCCTTCAGCGCATGAAGGCAACTTGTATTGGCAACTTGTTAATATAAAGATTGATAATACAAAGTAGGAGAAAAATTGAAATATGGTGACATGAGGCTTTGGACTTCCCATGGTAGTTCGGTGTAGATCAAAGAACAAACTGAGCCTGCCTAATGCCTTCAGCGCATGAAGGCAACTTGTATTGGCAACTTGTTAATATAAAGATTGATAATACAAAGTAGGAGAAAAATTGAAATATGGTGACATGAGGCTTTGGACTTCCCATGGTAGTTCGGTGTAGATCAAAGAACAAACTGAGCAAGAGGGCAGTAAAGTGGTGAAGCAACAGGTAATCGTGAATAATATAGGTATTTCATTTTCTTCGGGCCAACCTATCACGTCATTCACTTCAAAGGAATATTGGAAAGTAGAGTCGTTAAATTGTAACGTTGTGAGACACACCATCAAATTTTTCATGGCTCATATAAAGTGTTACACACTCGTGAGGAAAGCTCGGATTTTCATGGTCGATAAAGGGTTTAGAGACCCGAGGAAACAGACAATTGGACATCATTGAAAAGGAATAGATGCAACACTGAATAACACCTAATAAAAATATCAACATATCGTATTTACCTAGTCAAAGTCCATCACTTTTGCAAAGGAATTTGGGAAACTATTAAATTCTAAAATTTAACGCATGATATGTTGTTGGGAGAGAACTACAATGTACATAGTCCATGTATGTGGCATAACATGTTTGATGTTAATTAATTTCTTCATTTAACCTATATAATCTACCTTCTTCTTAACATATATGTGAATATAGGGATGATTCTTTTAGCACTTCAGAAGAAGAATTTCAAGTAAATATGGGCCAATATACTGATTCTGAAGCATCTGAATGTTCTTGCTCAAATTCAGAAGAATGTGCATGTCATATATTTTATGAAGATGACTCTGAATTTTTGTACAGTTCCAGCGAAGAGGAGGTAAAGACAAAGCCTCCTAAAGAAAAGGTCCTAATGGCATCTACTGAAGAAGAGGAAGAAATGAAGATTTTATCGTATATTAGGACAATGGAAGATGGAGCTATGAAGAACCGCCTGATAGAAGCATTCACAGACCAACTTAAATCAAAAGCTTCAAAAGAATCAGGTAAGAAGCCTTTGTTTGTTGATGCATCCTATGAAAGAAACACTAAATCCTTCCAAATGCATCACCAGAAACCAGGGAAAGTAAGGTCCCTGACTTTGGGAGAAGTGAGTGGTGAAATCCACCAACTCAAAGCAGAGATTTCTGCAATCAAAGCTCAAATTGCAGAAATTAAGAAGGGCAAAGAAATTAAAGAAGAAGAAGAATCCTGGAACACAGAAGCTCATAACCAAGAAATTCAAGTTGCAGAAGGAAGGCCAGACCCAAATTTTGGCTTTCAGGATATGAGACTGTTTACCGTCACATACCAGCAACACCATGTCAAGGTAAAAATCTGTATCCATGACTGCATTGTTAGATTCTGGTGCAGATATTAACATTCTTAACATCAGAAATATTCCAGCAAAATATTGGGTCTCTGCTGAAAGAGAAGTTGTAGGCCTAGGAAACAAGAAACTTAAGTATGAAATTCCTAGAGCTTCACTATGTTTTGATACCCACTGTGTATACATGAAGTTTTCCATAGCAGACATCCCTGTTGATTGTATATTAGGGAATGTCTTTTTAGCTGCAGTTGAACCTCATGGTTCAGCAAGGATGAAAGGAAGTAGAGCTGGTTATTTTATTTCTGTACCCACATCTAAAGGTTCAAGAAAAAGGATTGAGCTTCCTTATGTTTCAACTCCAAGAGTTTCTACTATGGTTCAAGCTATGCAGAAATTAGACAAATCAGAATCTTTGCTATCAGATCTTAAAGATCTAAAAAGCACACTGAGAGTAGAAGAACAGCTGAAACTACCCCATATCAAAAGAAAAATTCAAGAACTGAAAGGAAAACTGGAAGAAAAATGTTGCTCAGAAGAGCCAAATGCTTTCTGGCATAGAAAGCAACATACCATTAAGTTGCCCTACAAAGAAGGATACACAGGAAAGCCCTGTAAAAGCAGAGCAATCCCTATGAGCCAAGAATACAGAGAACTGTGCCAAACAGAAATACAACAATTGCTCAACAGAGGATTAATTAGAGAATCCACTAGCCCTTCGAAATGTTATGGATTCTATGTAAATAAGAGAGTTGAACAAATTAGAGGTATCCCTAGACTTGTGATAAATTACAAGCCTCTAAACTCAGTTTTGGCTGATGATACTTATCCGATTCCACACAAAGGAGATTTGATCAGGAGAATTGGAGGGGCCAAAGTGTTCTCAAAATTTGATTTAAAGGCAGGATTTTGGCAAGTTGCCATTAATGAGGAAGATAAATTCAAAACTGCTTTTAGCATTCCTGTAGGACATTATGAATGGAATGTCATGCCATTTGGTCTTAAAAATGCTCCTTCAAAGTTCCAAAAGGTCATGGACAATATTTTTAAACCATATTTTGACTGGCTACTTGTATATATTGATGATGTTTTATTTTTTTCCAAAAATATTGATGATCACTTCAAACATGTAAATATTTTCATGAAGCTGTTCCAGAAAAATGGGCTTGTGCTTAGCAAAAAGAAAATAGAAGTATTTCAGACTTCTATAAAGTTCTTGGGCCACCAGATTTATAATGGACAAATCTCTCTGCAACAACATGCCATCGACTTTGCAGACAAATTTCCAGATGTCTTAATGGACAAGACACAATTGCAATGGTTTCTTGGTTTCTTAAATTATGTAAGAAGCTTTTATCAAGACTATGCCAGTGACAGGGAAGTTCTCAATAAAAGGCTTGGCAAAAAACCCCCCCAATGGTCAGATGTCCATACCAAAGCAGTGCAAGAAATTAAAGCAAAGGTAAAGTCTCTACCTATACTATATATAGCGGATGATGAGGCATTCAAGATAGTTGAATCTGATGCCAGTGACAAAGGCTGGGGAGGAATTCTGAAACAAAAAGCTGATGAAGAAGAACAAGTGGTACAGTTTGCCTCAGGAGTGTGGAGCCCAGCAGAACAGAATTATTCTGTTATTGAAAGGGAAGTGAAAGCTGCTTGGAATTGCATCAGCAAATTTGCAGTATATCTAATAAACAAGCCTTTTCTTCTTAGAACGGATGTGTTAGCAATGAAGAAGGTCTTATCCAAGGATATCAAGAAACCTGAAGAAGCAAAGTTTGCGAGATGGCAGGCACTATTTGCAAATTTTGATTTTTCCATTGAGCATATCAAAGGAAAGGAAAATTGTCTTCCTGACTTTCTCAGCAGAGAATACCTTGAACAAGATACAACACATATCATGATGATTGTCACTGAGTGGAATCAACACCAAAAATGTGAAGTCCTGAGAACTATTCCAGATAATCTAGATTGGGACACATACAAAAACAACTGGAGACCCACATGGAAATTAAGGAACACAAAATTCCTTGATGCCAACTTACAGCCTCACACTGACCTCCAACACTATGTACCTGAAAGAAAAATTTATCCAAAAGGAAGAAAGTGGATCCATGATATGATGTATGACAAAGAAAAAGCAGATGCTAGAACTGCAAGGCAGCCCTTGGAAACAAATTTTCATGACATTGGACGTATCAGACACTATGGAGACAGTAACATAAGAACCTATGAGGCCTATTATTGTATCTACCGAACCAGAGATTTGTGGAGTAACCACCCTCAAGTCCAATCATGTGCTAGATGTCCTAGAAATGATCCTAAGGTAATGTTCCCCGACACGGTCTATGATTTTTCAGATTATAAGAAGCTATGGTGGGATTTCATGAATATTGATGACAGGACAGACACCCACTACACAAAGTTGAAATTCAGCACAATGGCAGCTTCCTAGGAAAATCTACAATGTGAATGGTTCCAAAATTGGTGGACAGATTACGGGGTTAACAGAACAGCCATGGACCCAGTATATCATGAAGGGTATGAAAGAAAATACTGTCACAAATGTTCCGAGTACAACATTAGAGATTGTTTTCATCGCATATATAGTACAGTCAAAGAAATGACAGTTCAAGAGTGGGACCCTTTTCACATGACAAATCTTTCCCTCCAAGAATACATGAGAGAGCACTTAGAATGGTATGTCTTAACCAAAGTCCAGCATCAGATCATACTGGGCAAACCCATGATAGTCCGAAGAATCTATACAAAAGCATGTGATGATTTACTTTATAAAAGGGACAGATTCCCTGATCTGACTGTATTTTGATTATGCACCAATCACAAGGGCTTAATTGTGATCAGTGTTCCTGTGGGCTTTCTTGTTTAAAAGCTTCCACAGTGTAAACATTCTGATTTAATCTTTTCTCGTGGGCTTTTTGTACAAAAGTATCTGCTGTGTTGATAGTCATAATAACTTGTCTGATTTGCTTTATAGACGATATCACATGCGTTACCCGAAAGCAATTATTCGGTCTGACCCGTCTGATCCAAATATTTGTGCGGACGTCGCTTTGGTAAAGACTGAAAAGTAATGATTCTTTAAGTCATTTTCTGTCCGACCAACAGTAATGTTTGTCCCCCCTTCTCATCTTATATAAGGAGGGTAAGGTTCATTTTGTTGGGCATCGACATTTAGAGAGTTGGGTGTGTGTGTTTGAGTCGAGTGTCCTCCTGCTCTGCATCTGCAGACATCTAGTCTGATCTGCTTGCAACACGAGAAATCACTCAAAGTCTTTAGTTGGTTTGAGAAGCCTGCGTATCAGTGTGCTCAGCACCGATAAGAACCTAAAGTGGCCGAACCATTAGGGAAGTCAAATGTTTGGGTGTTAAGTCTGATTCTGAGATAGAGCCTATACCTCGCCAGAAGCATCCGGTAGTAACTTGCTCAATTTTGAGCTGTGAAAAGTCCGGTCAATGCGAGATTAGTCTATCTCTGTATGGAATCCATTTCTGTAAAAATCTCTGTGAGCATTCTATAAGATTTTCTCCATTCTGAAATAAAATGAGTATGCCATTCTGCTAATGAGTACCTCTGTGTATTTATGAGTCCGTTGTGGTAGAAGTTTTCTCTGTGCTTTCATCCCAAGTTCGCAGGAAGTTCACCAAAGGATCAAAGGGACACCAAGGCCATTGAAGGCGTAGATGTCGTTGTTGAAGTCGTCAGAGTGTGAAAGATCTAAGTAGGTTCATCACTGGTTCATCAAGAGTTGGCTACCAGAGAAGTACTTTGAGACACAGAGAAAGAGCAAGCTCGTGACAGGAGCCCCTGCTAAAAATGGGTATCAGAGTCAGTAACGTTTGGTTCTAAAGGTTGGTACTCAGATCCATAAATATTCTAAGCAAGAATGGAGTCATTTATAAAATCTATTTCATTCAGGGAGCTTGAAGAAGACGATTCTCATCCTGAAGAAAACCCTCTTAAAGAAATGTTTGAAAATAGTTCAAGTAAGACCTTAAATTCTGCTGAATTAACTCATGAGGAATTTCAGCCTTCTGCAAGATGGGCTTTACCAGATATAGCACCTTATGAAGTCTGTAGTGACTTAGCTCCTTTCCATCTAATTGCTGCAACTAGGATTAGTATTAAAGAGTCTGTTAGTCAGGTCCAAGAGAACTCTGAAAGTATTCAGACAATACCACTGCTAAATCCTCAAACCCTACAAGTAGAAGCAAAAAGGTTAAAGACAAACTATATGCATCTTGGTTGCATTCGGGTTGGCATTAACCCTTTAGTCCACAAAGGATTAAAAACATTTGTGCTTGCCACTGTTAGAGATTTAACGCACAACAGATATACAGATTCTATTATAGGTGGGATTGTAGCCCCTTTGTCTGATGGCCCTGTATATTTTGACTGTTTCCCAAACTTTTCCATATATGTGTTTGATGAGAAGCTTATATTTTTCCGTAATAAAGATATATTATCTGAAATCTGGCAAGGTGCATGATCGTCATAATTAAAAAATAATTAAAAGAATTATTTATATAATTATGCCAATAGGCGTCCCTCTTATTAAAGTTGGGCACTTTAATAATTTTCTTAATTAATCTTTTTGATCGGATGGCTTAAATTGAAAGATCCCAGTATATTTTCGTAGTCGTTACTATATCAATGAATGAAATTGAAAGTGATAACTTCCTTGCATATCTAAATCAAGTATTTAAACCCTACTTAGATTAATTTTTTACCAAATGATCATTAAAAAATTATTGTGCTTCTTATTTCTTTCCACGTGTGTAGGATTAAGAAAAAAATGAAATCAAAAATAAAATAAAAAGAATATGAAACAATATAGGATGGAACAACAATTTTCCTTCCATATGCGCAACCTGGCAACATGCATTTATCCCATCATTTAATCATGAAACACTTGACTGTTGGCATTCTCTGCTTCAGAGATGCTCTGCGGAAATGGTCACTCGTATGAAGTTGATATATGGAGCACAGGAGTGGTGTTGTATGTTCTTCTTAGTGAAAAGGCACCTTTCTATGTTGAGCATGAGGATGCCAAGGTCATGTATAAGAAAATACAAAATACAGACCCATATCTCAATAGCCGTATGTGGAGGTTCATATCTGATTCTACAAAGGAACTCGTTCATGGAATGTTGCAGAAAGACAATGCATAGCGATTTTCTTGCTATCAAATCTTGAGTGAGATTTTTGTTTCTTTGGATTCTGTTGGTATGTAGACTTTGTTTGAGAATAGGAATTAGGGTTTTATAAATTACAGTATTCAAACGTGATGATTGCAGGTCATCCTTGGATTTTGGGCAATGGAGAGACGGATCATGTGGCTTCCAGCTCCACCATCTACCACTAGGGCCGATGCAGCCGGCCATTGAATACATACGAATCAGAGTGATTACAGAGCAAGAAAGACCGTGTGATTGAAGAATTCTTATATGATATATATAATTTTTTAATTTTTTTTACTGTTATTTTGTAATTATAATATATAGGGAGACTCTGACATGTGACGCTATTCTTTACCTCTGTGGCGCTATTCAAGACTCTAGATTCTTGCATGCGGCGCTATTCTTTACCTCTGAATTGAAACCAAACAGAAATGAAAGGAGTCATAAATCAGTTGGCTTAGATTGGTTTCAATTTTTCATTTAAATGGTTATTAATTTACCTTGTAACATGCAAGATGCACGCCTCTCTAAAATCTCAACCTTGGTTGTCTTAATTAAATTAAATGAAGAAATGTTAGCACCCAATCAAATCTGAAACACCCATTTTATATTAAAAAAAAACAAAAAAACAAAAAACCACCATGATATAATTAAATGAAATGATGAGAATTTATGTTGGAGTCGTGTTTTCAAATTGATGAGAGCTTATGTTGGAGTGGTGTTTTCAAATAAATGAGGGTTGTTGGGAACAACATAAAATTTAAAATAGAATCAAGTACATCGAAAAAGAAATTGGAAAGGTGTGAAACAAGCCACGACACAAATTCAACTTATTTCTCTACTGTTGCTAATCATCAAAATAGTAAACAAATAGTTTTATATGATAAACTTAAAATTAAATCCAATGTACTAGTGGTTTTATATATAAATTACAATAAAGAATTTATATGTTTTTAGCCTTATTTTTGACATGTCCTGAACAGTTTGATGATTGGATTGTTAAATGTTTTATTGTTTATTTTTATGTTTTTAGCTTTATTTCATTGTTTTTTATATTCAACACAAGAATGCCATGTCTATATATATTTTGAGATTAAAATATTAATAATATGGTTGTTGAAATAATTATTTAAAGATTAATTATATATAATTTATTTAAAGATTATATATATATATTAATATATATATATATCTATATATATATATATATATATATATATATATATATAGCTTTTTCTCAAACTTGAAATAAATTATGTATTATAGATTTGAAATATTTTTTTGTATAGATAACATTTTTTTTTATTAGTCTTCTATAATTAAGTTTTAATAAACTATTATAGATATTAGATTCCAACTCTACATTTTTCTTACTTTTTTTATTAATAAATTCATGGTTTAATGAACTTGAAATATGGTTGTTTTGAAACTTTCTTAACGAACCCTATTAATATAATATAAAAATGTTGAAATATTCATGTTTTGAAACGTGCATGTTATATTTCAAGAAGTCTTCTTTTCAAAATCCTAAACCCCCCAATATCAATTTGATTGATCATTCATTACCAATTTTATTCATTGGCCTTCATTAGAGTTTGATTATATCTTGAGGTTGAGCAGGTTCAGAGGTTTCTAGACTTATTTATTGTTCAAATATGCATTTTTTTTTGTTGAAGAAACTATATCTAGCTAATACAATTTCCATACTTTTAAATTAAAAGACTTAGAAAATTATATACTTATAATAAGCATGTAATGGATTAATAGCTTGGATCTTTCTGTAAATTTGTATTACTTTGATTTCATTTTTATTGAAAATGGATATATAAACTTGATCTACAGTCCATATAATGAAACGAATCATTTTAAAATTACATTATTATGTTTTAATCTATTCATGCATGAAAACTTACCAATATATAAACTTAATTGTAAAATTAAAAAAATATAAAAAAATAACAATGCAAATACATAATAATATTTAAAATGGTAAAAACTAATAATTTTAAACCAATTTACAATTTGAACGTGTAAAATTATGTTTCAAAACTTATTTAAACAACCACAATGCACAATTACCCCTTGATGTTTGGTTTATTTATATTCAAGTGATTAATAACATAATAAGGTAATAATAATTGAAAATATTATTTTTTTTTTTGTTTTAATTTACTAAATCTTAAAAATGTATAATATTTTTTTTTCATAAATAACGAAACCAAGATAACGGTGGCATGAATTGTAGCTTAAAGAAAACATTAAATTTGAGAGGGACCATAAGTAAATGACTAATTTTAGATTTATATTATTAATATTTTTAT
>APFE030089612.1:0-10435 GCA_000404065.3 Pinus taeda
AGACAGGTCATTGATTAATGTTGCAGTGGACCTGTCATCACCAAACTTAGTCAAGAATTGTTCTTGGAAGATGTCCCAACTAGTAATAGACCCGGATGGTAATGAGAAATACCATGATCCAACTGCTCCTTGCAACCTGCAAGGGAAAAGCCGAACAAAAACATCTTCATTAGTGACCTCGTTGAGATTTATGGATAACATAAAATTATTTATGTGTTGTTCTGCTAGCATGCCTGCTTCAGGATTAAACTTAGGCAGCCATTTTTCAGGATGGGCTAGTATTTGACTCAAGGGCGCAGGCATTAAGACTACCCCTAGGTTATTCCATGGCATTTGGGCCATCGTTGAACTGCTAACAGAGGAAAGCGAAGAATATGATCCTTGCGGTTGGGAAGGTGAGGATATTACAGTTCCTGATGTTTGAGAAGGAGATGTTGAAGTTCTGGTGGTCTGATGGGCGATGATTTGAAGTGGAGGAGTGGATGGTTGACTTCGCAGTGGGGAAGTTGAGATGGATGATGATGACGAAAGAGTCTCACTATTAGACCCTTTAAGTGATTTCCTGGCTATCTTCCTTGTAGGTAGAGGTAACTCAATTGGCTCAATACCAAACTTTTCACTCTTTAATCTGGTGAGAGGATGAGCAGGATTATATTGCAAAGTCACACTGCCTTGAGATTTATTAGATCTTTGAGGTGATATTGAAAATCGCTGAAGTTTATGAATCAAAGATTCAACTTCAGGAGGTTCAATAGTAGATTTCTCTGAAATATCAGGGTTTGTGGCAGTGGTTGTTGTTCTTTTGACATCTGGCTCAAGATTTAAAGATTCTAAGTGCGATGGAGAAGATGGGGGAGATGGTGAGGGCGATTTACTCTCAGAATGGTATTTAGATTTAGACTTGCTTGTCATTCACAATTCAGGCCCTCCTTCTATCGCTAAATATGTTGAAGCCCTGAAAATCGGGTCTACAACAAGGGGGATACCCACCCGGTCTGGACCTTGGTTAGCAGCGCCTTTTTCATTTGGTATAGTGGGTCCGACTAGGGATATGGGACCAGTTTCCCAATATGTGTATGTGTGTTGAGAATTGATATTTCTTAACTAATGATTCCTAAGTAAAATGCTTTCTTTATTATAAATCTAATCTATCAACATGCAATTGTAATCTAATAAATAGAAATATCTAATTCTAAACTAACCCAGGATGTAATATTTCCTTTATGCGATCTAAAATGATTTCAAATGACAGTTGGTAATAAAGATCATTCAACTGCTATGAGAAAAGAATTCAATAAAGATAAACCATTTCATATAAAAAGTTAGATGAAACACTTGTGAAAAACATATCGCATAGTAAGCTATTCATATACTAGGCATAAATAAATAGCTATCGCCGTACAAAAGTGCCAAATGATAACTCAAGCATTTAAGCATTCATATATAAATAACTAAAAATGAACATCACCATAACACATAAGCAGAAACAGTTAAGAGATAAAAGTACCATTTATAACTAGTTCTACTCATGAGCTCCAGTAATAATGATCTATTTCTTCTTAATCCAACATCCACTAAGAGTACAAAAGTGTAACATCAGTAGTAGATATTAAACACAGATATCAATAAATCTTGTTCCATTCATTCATCAAAAACTCCTCGGAGGGTGCAAAAGTGCATGTTCTGAGGGCAAGTTTTTGATAAATTTCTGGACCCTTTTATAAATGCATGAGAAGGGTTTAAATACTACTAACTAATTCTAAAAATAATTATTACAAAAATGTAGGATGTGGTTTAAATGACCGTCCTCATTTCAGGCAAAAATAAAGCAAAACTAAAACTAAAACTGAATCTAAAACTAAAACTACTAACTAACTATTTATGTATCTGCTCCTTGAAGTCGCAAGCGTTCAACATTTGCTTGAGGAGAGTTGGCTGGTCGACTTTCGATTTTAGCTGTCCTGCGAAAATGGAATCGGTAAGAGTTGGCACCATCTTCTCGGTAGAATTGATGACACATTTGAAAGTCATGCACTGGCTGTGTGGTTTTACCAAGTACGCCCAGTAAGAATCCCAATTCAACTTGGTTTACTTTTGGATTGATTCTGCCTTTTCTTGAGCCTTCTGTCCCCAACTTGTTTGTAGACGCTGCACATTTGGTAGATATCTACATATCACTTGGTGATATACCTGATAAATATTACTGGTTTTGAGTTCCAATTTTACTTTCCGTCTTTAGCGCTTTTTCCCTACAAATTCCCACGCTTACAGGCGAATGAGCAATTTGGGGCTTTCCATCTCGAGGGGTTTTGCCTGGCGATGCCTCCGTTTCTTGACCTGGGATTCCTTGATGCGATTTTCACCTCTTGCGCGTTTTGTTAGAGGATATAAAGCTTAAATTTTGTAGAAAGAATGGTTTTATACGTTCTTGGTTCTGAGCTTTGATTTCTTTATACGTGATATCAACATTATTTAGTACTCTTTTTAACCATGTCTGTATACAGGAGAATTTTGGGTCTTGCCGCTATCCTGTGCAAGAATGAACATGCTAGATCTGTAATCGATGCCTCAGAAGACCAGTGTGAGCCTGCAATGGCCGTTACCTCCATTACCTTGGGATCTTCTTCCTCAAGTAAACTATACATGCCTTCCCAAGTAGTGATACTGACGTCTTTGTTGCAGGTGGTGTCTGCGTACAAGGGAGTCATATATTTATCTTCAGTACTGAGAGCTTTACCCTTCTTTCCCATAATATATTGAACTCTGCTATGTATACTTCTCAGTTCTTCGCTCCTGCAGTTTACAAATGAGGTGAGAACGATGATAAGAAAAGGTGATGGGAAAGCTTTAAATGCGGAAAACATATAAAAGATATCACCTTACGTGAACTGGCTCCTTGATAAGATCAAAACCATATTTCATTAATGATTTCCAACTAACTCGTTAATTAACATAAATGCGCATAACCAGGCCTTGGTTTATGGAAAAAGCTTTCTCGAACAATGGGCCGTGCAGATCTGCGATAAGGCGATTTTGTGATTTGCTTCGCAATATCGCAGATCGCAGTATCACAGATCGCAATATCGCAGTTCCTTTACGTGCGGTGAGCATCCGTTAATGTGTTTTCTGCGAAATGTGATTCACGAGATGCGCTGTCGCATATCGGCGTTTTAAGGCACTTCAACACAGGTGAGGTTTAAGGCATGCGATGCGATGAGGTTTTATCGATATGATTTCACATCGCAATTTCGTATTTTTAGAATTCCGCTTGTGAGAAGGTATCATTTACCCTTTTTGCGATGCGAAGTGTTTAAGGAGTGATTTTATTATTAACCTACCATAAAACTTAAGTCTTTTTAGATGTTTGAGGGTATTCTCCTAAGTTTATGATAGTAAGTTTTATTGAAAAAGGAAATACGGGCATTAATCGATCTTTTTAAATTTTTGAATAAGGGTCCCCACTTATTTAGTATTAGTGATAATACTAAATAAAAAGGGGGGTTGTTTCTCGCCACAACAGGTCCCTAAATTTGCAATCAATAGAATCAAGTAAGATTTTTTCATTTTTTTTGTGGGCGGGGAAGAAAGATCAGGTTGAATTTCACTTGGCGAAGTGGGAGATGTTGTCTCAACCTAAATCCTATGGAGGATGGGGCTTTAAGAACCTTCACTAGTTCGACTCGACAATGGCAATGGAAATTTTGTGGCAAGTGATCACCGATACAGGTATTTAGAGCTCAATAATCGCTGACAAATACTTGAAAGATTGACCCTTTTAGAATGGCTTTGGATGGATCAATCCTCAACCTACAAAGGAGGATCGAATATTTGGAAAGGTTTTGTGATTATTATGCCTTGGATAAAAGGATGGTTGGTGTGGGATATCGATGATGGTAATGACATCAAGCTAGGAGTGGAACCATCCATTGGAGGAACATCTTTTCTTCAGATTGTCACAAGATCTTATTAAACAAGTTAATGTAGATGGCATAACAATGCTTAGCCACACATTTATGCTAGGCTCCAAAGTCAACTTCAATGGTAGATGTAAGACTTCAACGAATCTGGGTGTGCAGGGTAATCTAGCAAAGGAGTGGGAGGGCTTCATCCTAAAATTGTCCCAAGGTGGTCTCATTCCTAATGATAGTAAGGATGCCATTGTTTGGAAAAAGAATCTAGCAACAGGTCAAATTTCACCCAATCTAGCCTATGCAATGATCACACCAAAAAACATTGTCCCATAGGTGAAATGGTAGAGTCATAAAATCTAGAGTTGGGACATTCCTCAAAAATTAAATGTTTTACTTCCTTGGTGTTGGAAAACATGATTCTAATGTGGGACAACCTATCTCGTCATGGGTTCATGGGGCCTAATGCTTGTGTTCCATGTAAGCGAGGTCCAGAAACAAATGAATGTCTATTTTTCCAATGTGATTTCGTTGTTACTCTGTGGTAGGAAGTCCTTGTGAGCCTCAACTTTCGACTTTCAGGTCCATTGAGTTACTTGGAGACAAAAATCTCTTGGTGAGACTAAAATATGTGGAATCATAAATCCCTTCCATTTTATGTGGCTTGGGAAATCCAGAAAACTCGTAACAAATTGATCTTTGAAAACTGCCCTATCAACATCCACGAGATCTTGCCCTAGATTCTTGTTTTTTTCCATGACTATTTGAGATAGAAGAAACCTACAACACAACGCCTTATTGCTTCTCCCTTGGCTTTCTCTATGAATAACTCTGGATTCTATGATGGAGCACAACAAAATGGAGTCTTCAAAGGAGGAGCTATTATAAATCTCTACAGAAATACCACATTGCATATTTATATGAACATGTGGATGGGTTCCAATACAAAAGAAAATATAATTTCTTGGTGGGCCCTTGGCCATTGCTTCCATTAAAGTGGTTTCACTTCATGTTCAAGGAGACTCTCAGTGTGTGGTAGGGTGGATTAAAGGGAGCTATCAACTTAAAGTTATTGATATTTTTTGCAGGAAGGAGAGAATTAAATTCTTGAAATAACACTTTCAACATCTCTCTTTCCAACATGTTTGTAAAGAGTTGATTTGTAGGGCAAATGCTTTATCCAAAAGAGGCCTACTGGAAGATGAAGATTTAATCATTGTGGAAAAACTCTAGGACAACCAACTTCAGTGGAGAGGGTGCCTTCTGGCCCCTCCTAACCATTAGCTTCTACCTCTCCAATTTTCTTAGTCATTTTTGCTTATATGTATAGACATTAGTGGTCTAGTCTTTTGACTTTTCTTTTTGTGAGTCAATGTTTGTGTCCTTGAGGCTGTTTATGTATTGCCTATAATTTTTTTGGACTTGGATAACTCAGTAATTAAAGTCCCTGTAGTATCTAATCCTTCTATAGTTGAGGAATAGTTGGTGTTTAGTTTTGGGTACATTTTTTGTTTCTCCTGGGCTAAATGTCTATTTATGCTCCTTATCACAGTTCCCAACTAGTTGTTGAAGATGTAAGAGTTGATCTCAATGACGATACTTCTTTTCTTTATTAGAAAGAATGATCTCTTCCTTTCCTGGAAAATATTTCTAGGGCCATCAACTCTACTTTTATTGCATTGATCCCCAAATTTTTGGTGCCAGATTCATTTGCGGATTTCCTTCCTGTCTCTCTTTGTAATACACTCTATAAGCTCATCTCCAATATTATTGCTATGTGCATAAATAATACTTTAGCCAGGTGCATTTCAGAGGCTTAATTTGGGTTCCTGGAGAATCAATTGATTTAAGACGCTGTGGCGATTGCACAAGAATGTATCTGTACCATCAAGGTAAAGAAAAAACCAATTATGTTAGTGGAATTGGATTTGATCAAGGCATATGATTTCATCGATTGGGATTTCTTAAGATTGGTCTTACATAAAATTTGCTTGTATGTGATGAATATTGCTTGGATCATGGCTTGTGTTACTCTAGTTAATTATGCAATTCTTATTAATGGTGCTCCATCTAATTTTTTCATTGCTTCCTACGACCTTTGTTGAGGGTATTATTTATCCTCTCTACTATTTTTACTAGTCATTGATGGTTTGAGAAAGACAATTTCTAAGGCACTCACATTGGGTTTATTTTGTGGTTTTTCGATTACTTGCAATATATCAATCACTCAACTTATATTTTTGGATGATGTACTACTTATGGGAGTGATATCTACTCTGGAATGGACCTATTTGCATTAGATTTGTATCCTCATTTGGTGAGGCATCAAGTCTTTTCATGAATACAATAAAATCAACATTAATTGTTGCCTCCCGAGATGACCCATCCATCATGCATATTTCTAACATCTTTGGGATAAATGTTGCACCATTAGACAAAGGTTTCAAGTATTTCTATTTTTTTCTAAAGCCTAATAAATATGGAATTAAGGATTGAAATTGATTAATGGAAAAATATCGAGCGAAGGGTGTCTCCGTGGTTGCATAAATGACTTACTTTGGGGGGTTGGCCGACTCTTGTTCAATCAGTGCTACAAAGTATTTATGTATACTACATGCACCTCTACCTTTTGCCAAAGGCTATTATCAACAAGATCAATTCAACTATTTCTAATTTTATCGAGGCAGGTTCAAGGGGCCCACCAAAATTTCATCTTGCTCGCTTGGAAAGCATCTCCAAAAGGGAGGAGGATGGAGGTTGAGGTATTTTAAATATTGAATATTTTGGTTGGGCTTTATTGATAAAGAACCTTTAGCATGCTCTCAATGGTTATGGTATTTGGCAGAGTATTATAGTTGCAAAATATTTAAAATATTGTCTTTGTGGGCATTGATTTAGATTGGGGCCATGGTTTAAAAAATGCCCTCATGCATTTGGTCTAGTATGATTAAAATAAAAAATTGACTGATTGGAAATCTTAAATGGTATGTTGGGGCTGGAAATAAGGTGGAAATAGGCTTAAATCCCATTAGGGTATTTGAGGGGGACCACATTCTGTTGGTACATCTCATTCGACATATACACAACATGGGGATATATTGTTTAAATCAGAGCTTTCTGAATCCTAGTTCGCCTTATTCATATCCTTCATGGTGCAACTCTAAACAACTTGGTCTGTATGGTGTGTTGGTTGTGCAATGGGATTCTTACACACAAAACTTATACATGGATGGCTTAACATTCAATGACAAAGAGGGAAACCTGCAAATGGGATGATTGTACTAAAAATGGGCAAATTTATGCACAAGGCCTATTACCACATCACTTTTGTTCTTCAGAAGAGCGACTCCTCGAGGTTTATTAGAAAAATATGGAAATGGAACTGTCTATTAAACTCAAGTGTTTTGACTAGATATTATCGTGGAATAAGATTCTGATGTGGCAAAATTTATGCAGACATCATTTCTATGGACCAAGGATGTGTGTTTTGTGCACGTCTGCTAGTGAAGATGTGGCTAATCTTTTTTTACAATGCCCATTTGCAATTTCTATCTGGTTGGATGTAGTGAATATTCTAATGTTGAAGCCAACTTGGTACACTATTTCCATTGATGTTTGCGCACAAAATTGGCTCATGGAATACAAAGTGTGGTGTTCCCTTCCTTTATTCTTTTTTGAGGATTCTGGCTCTAGAGGAATGTCCATATTTTCCAAGGATCTAGTTGGGATATTAGCAGTGTTATTCCATTGTTGCATACTTCAATGAGTATGTCTCAATGGCTAATCAGAAGCACACAAGATGTATTCACCTCATTAACATATGGGACAGATTCTTTGTTGGCTTTTTTGATGGGGCAACCAACAGTGGGAACTGTGGCTGTGGGGTATATATTGTTATCAATCCAGAACTTTGTTTTCATTTTATGTGAAATTACGGTCAGGGTACAAACATTTGTCCATGGGTCATTTCTCTTTGGGGAGTATTATTTTGTGCAAAATGGCTCTCCATTGACAATTTGGTGGTATTCAGAGATTCAAAGGTGGCCATAGATTGGTTTCAGGGTCGTACAACTTTTGAACACCACAAGCTTATAAACTGTTTGTAGAGTATCAAAGAGATTTAGGAGGAATTCCTGGATTTGTCTTTCTCCCACATATATCTGAGTAGAACACTGTTGTCAATGAGCTATCCAAAAAAGGTCTACATAACATCCGGGGAGTATATTCTACACTGTTTTTTTCAAGGACGAGACAGGGGACTTATGGTATATATTCATGAAATAGGCATTGTGATGTGAACTTTAAGTATGTGTTTGCCAATTTCCTGTTATGTTTTTTTTATGACTAAAACACATTTTTTGGAACATGGCCATAAAATGTGGTAATGTGAAATATTTAAGCAAGAGGCACTCTAGCCGAGTGTGGTAGAGATGTTGTAATGTAATATTTAACATTTTGACTAAGTCAAATTATATAAAAATTAATGAATTAAATTAAATTAAAAGATTAATGTCATGTAAACTAAACATTTTAACTTGGTAAAAATAAAAATAAAAATAACCCATAATAATAATAATAAAAATAAAAGTGAAAATAAAAATAAAAATGATAATAATAATAGAAATAAAAATAAAAATCACTTATGATATTGAGAATTAATGGTATTTACCCATGGTATTCATGTC
The DNA here is from genome assembly GCA_000404065.3 of Pinus taeda. Classification (NCBI taxonomy): domain Eukaryota; kingdom Viridiplantae; phylum Streptophyta; class Pinopsida; order Pinales; family Pinaceae; genus Pinus; species Pinus taeda. The sequence continues at coordinate 8,594 of APFE030089612.1, forward strand.
AAATATAGTCTATTTAACGGGGAAATTAACCCATCCTAGATCCATCTTAAATCCTGATCTACCAAACGGAAGATATCCAATCTCTTGAAAAGAAATTTGATCCCTCTAAACCCTTGGTAGATCCAGAGTTAAGATCTAGATTGGTTTTATGATCTATACCTCACATAAATAAAACCTTCAATAAATTAGGATTTCAATCTCATTCCTCATTTGGGTTTGAAGGAGTTGTTGTCACACAAACACATTTCTCCTCGCACAACATGGCAGCCACTACAACGAGGAACACAGTGGTCTCCCTCTGCAACAATAACACCTCCATTCATCGTCTTTCCTTCTGCACTTTGAGCGCCACTGCAGACACGCGCATTAAAACACTTTGTCGCACCAACAAACTTCAAGAGGCACTAGATACCTTCAAGCACTTGCTTTCACCTAAATCAACATCCACCCCCGCTCTCATCACCTACAGTCTCTTGTTAAGTAGCTTGCTTCAACGGAATCAACATGAATCTGCATTGTCTATTTATAGGCTTATGATTGAAGTCAACATTATCCCAGATCTCATAACTTTGAACATTATCATCAATTGTCACTGTGAAACAGGTAGAATGGATTATGCGTTCAAAGTGTTTGAAGGAATGGAAGCACATGGGTATGTTCCAAATGTCGTAACCTTCAATACCCTTATCAAAGGGCTTCGCAGGAAGTTCAGAGTGGAGGACGCTATCAAGGTTTTCAACCAAATGAAACCCAAACAAGAGCCTAGTCATGTTACATATAATACCCTAATAGATGGGCTTTGCAAGGCTGGGAAATCCCACGAGGCATTCAGGTTGTTAGTTGTTATGTTGCAAAATGGCCATGAGCCTGACACATTCACATTTAACAGGCTCATGGATCGGCTATGCAAAGAAAGTAAGCTCCAAGAAGTCAACAAACTACTATATCTGATGATAAAAGAGGGGTGTAATCCGAATGTTATTACATACAATATACTTATTGATGGTTTATGTAAACAATGTAAGTTAGATGAGGCAAGGAAGCTCTTCTCTGAAATGTCCGAGAAAAACATATCCCCTGATCTAGTCACATATAAGTATCCCCTTATGTGGTCACATATAGTGTACTTATAGATGGTTTATATAAAGAAGGCAAGTTGGATGAGGCAAGGAAACTCTTCTCTGAAATGTCTGGAAGAAACATATGCCCTGATGTTGTCACTTACAATGTACTTATTGATGGTTTATATAAGGAAGGCAAGTTGGCTGAGGGGAGGAAGTTCTTCTCTGAAATGTGTGAGAAAAACATATCCACGATGTTGTCACATGCAATGTGTTTATTGAAGGTTTATGTAAGGAAGGCAAGTTGGATGAGGCAACGAAGCTCTTCTTTGAAATGGCTAGGAGAAACATATGCCCCAATGTTGTTACCTACAATGCACTTATTGATGGTTTATGTAAGGAAGGCAAGTTGGCTGAGGTGGGGAAGCTCTTCTCTGCAATGTCTGCGAAAAACATATGCCCTAACCTTTTCACATACAATGCACTTATCAATAGTTTATGTAAGGAAAGGCAATGGCAGGAGGCCACCAGAGTGCTTCATGAGATGATAAACGAAGGGTGCAATCCAGATGTTATCACATACAACGCTGTTATTGATGGTCTTGGCAAAGAAGACAAGCTTTAGGAAGCTCTCGGGTTATTAGATGTTATGGTGAAAATAGGCCTTCCACCTGATCAAATAACATACAATACACTTATAAATGGATTTTGCAGAGCAGGTAATCTGGAGAAGGCAGGGGAACTTCTTCGAGAGATGCCAGAGAAAGGCTGCAGGCCTAAC
>APFE030089615.1:4391-49996 GCA_000404065.3 Pinus taeda
TTAATTGTATATAATAATGAGCATGAAACAAGGAAAAACAGATAGTCACACCAAAGAACACTAGATATAAGGTGGAAACCCAATGTGGGTGAAAACCACCTGCTGCAATATGTCTCTATCTTCTTTCAATTAGAAAATTCTTTTACAATGATTTTGTACTGGTGCAATCCTTTACCAGTACGTAGGCTGCAACCTGTAGAGAGCTATAACTCTCTCTCGTTTTCCAGTCTCTCCTGGAAGGGAACAACAACCCCCTTTTTTTCTCTTTTACTTCTTTAAGGACCACGTTTCATTAATTTTCAAACTGGATCCATGAACATGAAAATCACCCAACCTCCTTATACAATAAACCAATGAATCATCCACTCTTCAGAATGTTGTAAACAGAAAAGAATACCAGAAATCTAAACCCAGAAAATTGCTGCAATAGATAAAAGACAATCAACAATTGTTTCAAGATAAGACCGCAACTTCACCAACAGGGGTCTACGTATATCCGCAGCTCTTTTGAGACAGAACTGCGCAGATCCGCACTGGTTTTTCTTCTACTCTGCGCACTTTTCTTCAGATCCACACCTTCACTTCTGACTTACTGCGTAGACCCGCACTGTGCCTTCTTCTCGCCCGCATACCTCGCACTTCGCGCTTGACTGTGCTGCGTGCGCCCCGCACTGTGCCTTCTCCTGTACTGCGTACCCCGCACTTTGTTTCTGACTGCACTGCGTACCCACGCACTGCGCCTTTGACTGCGCTGCGTACCCACACATTGCGCCTTCGGATCGCCTGCGGACTTCTGATTAGGGCCAAATTTTCAGTACACCAATGTGCTACAGTCAGTCAGATCCACAGATCTGATCATGCACCCGAGAGATCACGACTTCATAGATTCACCTTCAAATTTACTTTGATTTAGATCAAGCATTTTACATTGACAACCAAATATTTCAGATCTTAAGATATTCAATTGAAAAGATGCCTTAGCCAAGTGATCTCCTTCCCTATTTATAGTCAAGCCCTTATTCACACCATGGGACAAAACCATCAATAACCAATACAAGGGATCCAAACCAGGGCTAAAATAGATCATATACCACGGGCCAAAACCATAGCATCAAAAATGGCAGGCTAAATACCACAGGCCAAACAGAAGAAACCCCACGTGAGCGTGCTTCTCTGCCTTGAAGTGAGTGAACAGGTTTTCCACACCTTCTGAATGGGTAACCTGCGGGTATGACTGCACCTCCTAGACGGCGAACCTGCGGGTCCGCACCTTTTGAACCATTCACCTGCGAGCCTCTTAATTTCCATCATTTTGAGAGCCTAAACAGATCATTGCCACTTGAGTGAGTTGCCATCAAGTACAACACCTGTATCATAGAGCCATACCAGAATCATAATGCCAACACAGTTTTGAGCCACTCCCTAGGGTACCTTGGACATTGTAAATTCCACTATAATTTGGTCTAATTTGTTTTCAATTTTTGTGAATGATGTCTTTTTTTGTTATCTATGTTTCTTTAGTGAACTCTGCCCTGGAAAGAAGACTTAAGTTGGACATTGATCTCTCTGTTGTTGATGATCTGATCTATACTACTTGTAACCTCTTTTGTTTTAAGTAATGAAAGTAAGGTATTTTTTCTTCTTGCAAACAAAAGGGTGAAGTATAGTCACTTTGCTCAATTTTCATTTACATAAATCTCATTTCGATTCGGTTTGAGCCATAATCATTAAATTCATTAAGAAAAAGCCTCACAGTTGTTTGGCAACTTCATAGTTTCTATCTCCTTGTTGAAGGCTTGTATTTGAAAAATCATCCTTAGAGAGGGGCCTTGATATAAACCTCCTTTCAATTAACTTATGCCTGAAAAGATAGAAAGTTATATAGATAAGGTTTAGCTCAAATTACGTTGTAGTTTTCTCAAAAATTTAATCTACACTTGACACTCATATTTAATCCACTTGTTTGTCTTGATCTTGAATGATGATATGCATTTCAGTTGACTAATAAGTAATGACATGAGTTGTGGAGTTGAAAACACCTTGGGATAAACAAATTTTCTTAATTTGTAATACTGAGGAAGTTGAGGATGAGTTCCATTTTGCGTTTGAGACTTTTCAACATGCCCATATGCTTCTAGGATTCTTTCTTGTCATCCATTATGTTTGTTCCACCTTTTGTTCTCTATTCATAACAAGACAATTGTGAATTTGTTTGATTAAAGAATTTGAATCTGCTTGATTCAATGGATTCATGGAAAATCAAGTTTTTTAATAGTTTGTGTGGTATTCTTTCTTTTTATCCACTGTGTTTTGATTTCATTTTCTTCTTTGGTCATAACAAGGCAGTTTTGAGTTTGTTTTATTAAAAAATGTTGAATATGTTTGATCCAATGTAGTCATGACACATCAAGAAAATTGAATTGAATTAGTCATCCACTACATTTTCCTCACAATTTCTTCTCTGGTCATAACAAGACAGCTATGAATTTGTTTGATTAAAGAATTATTTTTTTATTCAATGGACTCATGATGTTTATAATTAACCCAATTGCAAGGGAAACAGAGCTATCCCCCATAAGAATTGCCAAATGGAATTGAATATATTTTCATTTGTAATAGTGAGGGAGAAATTAGGAGGTTGAAAATGACCACCAAAATAAATGGAGTCATGATGTTTGCATTGACCAAAATTGTTTAATGTTTTTGTTCACTATTTTATGGAGTTTTCAAATTATAAAAAGTAAGTTTTTCATGATACTGTTATTCCCTCATTTGTCATTTATTTAACAACCTGGAGAAAAATGTGATTTTGTGGATAATTTGGTATGTAATGGAAGAACAAAAGCTCCATTTGCATCCTAAGCTAGGATTTCTCCATTCAAATAGACTATGAATGTTGCTTCTAAAATGGCTTTTGATTACAATGTTGCAAACAATATGCAATAAACCGAGCTAGATTATAAGCCAAAATCCTCATGTGACAAGAAAAATAGGCAATCCATCCAAAATCCACATCATAATGTGGTTACAACAAAAAACATATCACCCTCCTAGTCTAGATGGCCTCCAAAATCTTCAGTGCACAAATTTTTTGAGTTCCTTACTTGATAAGCATACATAGGATTGACACCTACACTGGTAGGAATATAGCAAGTGGGTTAACCCCCATTCTGATTCTGAGGCACTTTAATTTTTATGAGGTCTTCGAATAATCGTGTATTATCTGCAATTTGGTAATATGTGGTTGACATCATCCTGGTTTCACTGACTATGCTTGCATCATTGTCAATTGTTTTTCCTCTTTCTCTTTGAAGAATTTTTTGAGCCTTTATTGCTTCTTTTCCTACCTTTCTATTTGTTTTTTATGGTCCTTTTATTGCCTTACTTTCTCTCTTTCAAGCCTTTCCTCTACTCGAAGTTGTGCTGCAGCAATCCTTGCTGCCTTCTTTTCCTTGACTAAAACCTTCTTTTTCCATTTTAATTCTTAAATGTCAAGTTTTCTTTTTTTAGATTCAACTAATAGGGCTATATTGTTTATGAGGCGAGTAATTGTGAACTTTGGCCCAAACGAGGACTACCTAGTGTTCCATGCTTTTTTTCATTGACATTATCTCCACTGGTAGCTTTAGTAACCAACTAAGTAACTTCACATTCCCTGCATGATGCATGCCATTGGTTGACACTTGTTATTCAATAACTAGGACTACTAATTGAGCTATATTATTCTCTTTGTATGATTCCTCATTATGTGCACTATCTTCTTCCATTGATCTATTGTCCATAAAAAAATGAACAATTTCATTGTTTAATTCTACTTGTTGTGAAGGCATGTTCATGCTTTCTTCATTCATTCTTATGACACCATGCTTGCTTATATTCATATGGCTTCTACCTGCCATGATGGTGGGGTTACTTGTCTTGGCAATGTCAGTTGGTCATTGTTGCTTCCTAGTGAAATATTAACAATATATTTTTCAACCACATTATCATTGTCAGTGTCATGATCAACAAAGTCATTAAGAATATCAGCAGCTAAAGTTTCATGTGCTTCAGTTGGTAGAAAAACCTCCATGTTACTGTCAATTCATTCATGATTGTATTATGTTTCACTTACCTATTCACCATCATCACCATATAAGTGTCCTTGAGAGAGGGAAATTATATTATCAGCTACAACTGCATCTTCATGTTCATCCACTTCTTCTTGAAATTCAACATCTTCTTGGACATGCCCTTCTTCTTAACCATTTACATGAAATGCCTAGCTACAACCAGTATCATGCATAAGATCATCATAGTTCATTGGCCATATTCTAGTCCTCCTAAAGCCAACCTTGACATTTTATGGTGTAAGAGCCCTTTTAAAGACTTTACTTACATGCTATGCTAGCTCAAACCTTTTCACCTCAAACCCTGGATTCTTTTCCATCCATGCAGCTCGATCCGACCTTAAATAGTTCTTCAAAGCACTAAACTCACTTGCATCAAGGGGTTGAAATCTGTGAGTGGTATGAGCAGGAAATTTTGACAGGTTGATGCCCAAATTGTTTTCGTCCTCAATTGTTTGCAGAACAATGTGGCTTCCATGACCAACTAAAATCAATTGGTGTATGTTCTCAAGTGAGAAACCACTTGGAATTGATGCAACAAAGTGATAAATCCAATTTTAAAAAAATTCCTTAGTCATCCACGCATAAGGATGTGCAGCCATGCATGCACCTGGTTCACAGTTTTGTATATAATTTTCCAATTGATTTTTACCTTTGAATAGATAAAAGCATGGGATTGAAGCACCAATTGCATTGACACAACATAGAATAGTAATCCACTCCCTGCTCTTAGGCAAAATCTTTGGAAAATTTCGGCTCCCTCTCTTGGAAATTACTCGCATGCCACAATTCCTTCTTGCCTGTAAACTTGTTTCGTGACAATTCCATATATGGTCTACAACATAAGAATACTTATTGTATGCACTAAAAAGAGTGTCATAGAAATTAGACACAAATGCAAGGCATAAATTTAAAGCTTTGTCTCTGTTAAGGCCCTCAGTTGTACACAATACAAGGTTTGGATGCATTTTTTTGAATCCAAACCACCATGATTTACTAGGTAACCCATCTTTGAATGGATTTGAGCTGTATCAACTCTATCCCATGTCCCAATTGGGCCATCTCCTTACACCACTCAACCACCTCAGCCTCCTCCTCTTCGGTCATAACTATAAGAGACCTTGTATGTTTTGTATGAGTCATCCCATTTATTCAATAATGTAATGAGGAGGGTGAAATACCAAGTTTTTGTAGATGCCCAAACTGAATACCCATTAAACTTTATGTCATCAATTGCAAGTAACATGCCTTTTTTTTCCAACCTCTTATAACATTGATCTTCTTAGTTGAACTTTCCCCTTGAACCATAGTTGGTGGTGGCTCTATGGTTGATGGTGGGACCACATCAGCCTTTGTCGCATGGCCATCCTCAAAAAAATTGTTGGGAGCATTGTGGACATTCACATCACCTATTCCTTCCTCATCTGATGAAGAGCATCGCAGCTAGGCACCCCTAGTCACTTGCCAGCCATTTCTCCTTGTATGAGCAACATAACTAACTCTTGCCATAAATGAAACTATCTGCAAATTTATTGCATGCATTTAGTAATAATAATTGAATTTTGCTTTCCTTCAAGCTATTAGTAATTATGCTCTCCTACAATAAATTAAGAATTAAAAAAAAATAGAAACAACTTAACAATTTTTCATACATATGCCTTTTTGACAGTATCCTTGAAAAATCAAATATACAAAAGGAATTTGTTGTATGTATTCAACTATATCAATAATTGTTTTTTTGATAGCTTGTTTTCCACTTAGAATACCACGCTTATATTTGCACTTGGAAAATTACTACCAGTGTGTTGAAATTCACCTATAATTGGCTATATGTCTTCAATTATATGAATAAGTTATGGATTAAATATTTTATGCCTTATAATAAAATGATGTAGACATTGGACGAATTTCAAATAAACCTAGTGACACCTAGTTCATTTTCTAGTTAATATGTTGATCTGGTCTAGTTCTTTTTTATAAATTGTTTTATGACTTAAATTATTCAGCCTCATGTCCATGAACATTGATTTTACCAACATAAAAATCAATCAATCAATTTCTTTTTAATGGTTAGTGATTCTCGTATTGTGGGAATGGTTCTTATTTTGTGAATAGTGTTATTCCTATAGATAACAATCTCCAGGCATGAAGGAAGTTGTAGGTTTGCCTTGCTAAAGGAATTTGCATCAGCTCAATAGAAGCTCTAGCCATGAAGGAATCTCTAGGCTTGCCTTAGTAAAAGTTTTATTGAGATGCTAATTTCCTTCAAAAATGTTGAGCCCCATGTCCATGAGCACCGACTTTGCAAACCCAAAACTTCGTTAATTTCTTTCTAATAGTTAGTGATTCTCCTATTGTGGGAATGGTTGTGTTTCATGCTATAGAAAATATTCATGTTTAAAAAAACAACATAAATTGATGTTGGGTTGGGAATTAAACTGATGTGATTCCTAAAATTGAAACCTTGTTGGGCCTACAATTTTCTACATGCCTCTTAGCCTATAATCATCAACTCAAAACCTAGATAGTGGTAGAATTGGAAAATTCATCTAGAGATGGTACAAGAGGCGTTCCAAGGTTAGCAACTCTCTCACAGAAAATTTTGTATGTTCTTAGATGGAGCCTCAAAAGGAAAAGCAGTTCAATGGTAGGTGTAGGAGGATCATTTTCAAAAAGTTTGTTTTGAATGGGAATGAGATAAGGCAACCAATAATCAGGCAAAGGAATTTGTTTTATATCAAGGGATCCTTCTCCCTAGTTTCTTAATAAATTTCATTAATTCCTAATCAATGTTACAGATGCCATCATATGACCAAGCCAAGTGGCCCGTTGAATTTAAGATGTAAGGCTAGAATTTGAAAGGATATTCAAATGGAGCAGTTGCAGGTATGTGGATCGCTTCTGATGGTGATCATTCTGCAACATCCCTTGCATCTGTATGAAATGCAGGGTCGATGGTCTGTGCATATGACCGTTTCCTTCCCCAAAATGTAATGCTTCCATTGTCAGCAGGCCTACACAATGGAATACATCTCTTTGTCATAAGAGGGATACTTCTGAACTATGTCTGAAAGTGTTTCACTATGATATGCCGTTGGATGCCCTTGTTGAGTAAGGACTACCCCAATAGCATAGTCAAGAGCATCTGTCTCGATCTCAAATGGTTGTTGCAAGTCTGGTAACATGAGAACTAGTGCAGAGCAGAGGCACTGTTTCATCTCTGTTAACGCCTTCTGTTGAGATTTAGACCAAAATAATTTTTCTTTTGCTCCTCCCTTGGTGAATTGACTCAAGGGCTAAGTGATATGAGAGAATCCCAACATGAACCTGCGGTAGAAATTGGCAAGACCCAAAAAGCTACGAAGCTCTGTCAGAGTGTTTGGAGCTGGCTAATCCCAAATGACTTGGATCTTGGTTGGATCCACATGCACCCCCCATTCATCAATAATGTATCCCAAATACTGAACTTGGGTAATCCCAAAATTACATTTCTCTAAATTGGCACATAGCTTGTGTTGTCGTAGTGTTTGGAGAACTTTCGGATGTGGTGGAGGTGCTCTTCCCAACTCTAGCTGAAGATCAGGATGTCATCCAAGTATACCACAACAAATGAATTGGTGAATGGCCACAAGATGTCATCCATCAGCCTCATGAAGGTTTCAGGAGCATTCGTCAACCCAAAAGGCATAACCAACCATTCGAAAAGGCCCTCCTTGTCTTTGAAGGCAGTCTTCCACACATCGAACGGTTCAATAGGTACCTGGTGATATCCTGATTTCAAGTCGATCTTGCTGAAATATTTTCCCCCCTTCAGTTGGTCCAGAAGGTCATCAATCCGTGGGATCGGGTACCTAATCCGGACATTGATCTTGTTCAATGCCTAATAGTCAATACAGTGATCTTGGATCCATTTTCTAGGATTTTTAATATTTAGGATAACAATCTTAGAATTCCTGCCAATGATCAATTTTTGATAGTTAAAGTGCTTGCCTATTACTATACCTTGCTCCAAGGATGAGAGTTTTGCCACATCATTAATTTAATTTCCTATATTTCCCACATAAATGTGACTAGTTTGTCCATGATACCTCTAAATACCCCTCCAAAACTAACAACGCTAGGATTACCCCTAGAGGCCTCATCAAAGTGTAGTTTTAGGAAGCCAATAGAGGTGGTTTCCAGTTATTAGGACTTAATGGAATAGGTTGGGGTTGTGGAGCTTAAAAAATTATGAAGGATTGGTTCAGCCCAAAAAGTGTGAGAATGCATGATTCCTTGGAACTGCATCCCCAATCTTGTATAAGCCAAGGGGTTGTGAGGATTGTTTCTCTTACCCTTCCTAATATTTAATGACTAATATTTGATATTATTATGTTACTTTCCTTCCATATTTCCCACATTATAAATCCTGGAAAACAATTTCATGTTATATTCACTATAACACTTGTAAAAGGTCAAAAGTTACATTCTTAAAGTGTAACATGGATATTGGTTCCATTCCAATTTGATCGTCTAAAAATTATGGCCAATGATTCCATGTTTTTGATGCAAATTTATAGTTATTAAGTAGATGCTCAGTTGTTTCTATGCTTTTCTAGCATAAGTTAGAGTCTACCTGGACCATGAAAACCCCTTTTTTGGAGATTATCCCAGGTTAATATCTTGTTTTGCATGAGAATCTAAAGAAAATGGATCACCTTGGGCCAAAGTTTAGATTCCCATATCTTTTTCCATTTACTTGTGTTGGGGTGTCCTATGCAAACTAATAATATGCAAGCCTCCTTTAAGAGAAAAAATCCTTTAGGCCAATGTCCTTAGTAGAGGATATCTTTCCTAGATTGTATTAAAATTCTTCTAATTTCTAGTTCATTTGTGATGGCTCCTTGTGTTTCGAATCTTATCTTCATTGGTCAATGTGTTCACTTCTCCCACTACCTCCCTTGTTGTTGAGATTGAGGTTGTACCCAATACTATTGGACTGCTACTCTACCTTGCAATATCAAACAAGTTTTTAGCTCATTCAACTCTCCTTTTTCCAAGCTGGTCAATTTCTTATAGGAATCCTACCAAAAGAGGGCTAAATTTATGTGCCTGATTTCCGAAAACTTGTGAGCTTGAATCAAGTGTTTATTCTTCCAAGCTAAATTCTGAAGATGAGAAACCTCAATTCCACCCCCCATCCAAATCAATAGATTATCGTTTGTTCATGGCATGCATTTTTCCTTCCATACTTTACTCCATAAAGCTTCCTGGTTTTGAAGACACCACCACCAAGTTTTGGCTCCTAGTGATTGAGCGAGAATTTTAGGGTCTCTTAGTCATAGGCCCCCAGGTGGTTAGGATAGTATAATTTTCCTAGGTGACAAGGGCCCATGTTTTTTACTCTCTAGCTCCCCCCAAAGGAGGGATCTCTGTATGTTTCTTATTTTTTCTGGAAAGGCTATATGGGTTGCCAAGGATGAGAATAGGTACATAAGGATGGCTTGCAAAAGTAATTTAATGAAGGTAAGTCTAACAGAAAGGTTGAGTGTCCTAAAGGTCCAACAATATATTTTTTTCTCTATACGTTGCATGACCTTTTCCCAAACATTTGTTATCAAAGACTTCTTACAAGTGAGGCTCCAATGCATTTAGACAAAAGGGAGCTTCATTATATACCCATTCATCTTGAGATGTTTGAATGGCCATAGGGGTATTGAAGAAAACTATGTTAGGCTAAAACATTTTAGGAAACCAAAAACCAATATGTAGGAATATATTAGGGTTCTCTCACCTCTAAGTAGGGTACAAGCATCATAAGTAGTCATTTTGTAGTTGAAATGTTGAGGTATAAGCATGGTCAAGTGGGAAATAGTGACCCCCCTAAGTAAACCTTCTTGAGATCAAGCATCATGAATAACACCTAGAAATATTGAGTTAAGATATTTATAGGGATTCTTTCACATTTGAGTCAATTAACACATTATACTTAGGCATAATTGATGGGTCTCAAGTCTATAGTTGTAGTTAAGGGAAGGAAATAAGAAAATCTAGCCATAAATATTTATTATCAACCTCAAGCACCATGGGCAAGTCCTTGAACCACCACATTAGACCTTTGCTAGATACCATTTTCTTCCAAGGGTCTAATGGACACCATGATTAGGTTAATTGTGCACCAAAAATGGGTCTATAGTCCTAAACAAGGTTATGAGTTAAAAATAACAACCTTATGCCCAAATTGATACTTTCTAGTCTCAATCACATGGAAGACACCTCTAATTGATAACCATGAGTCTAAAATATGAGTGCTTTACCATGGGATATTATGATGCTTTTAGTAACCATGATGGGTCTTTATAACTTTATATCGTTAGGAAATCATAAAAAGGGAATTAGGAATTTATCCAAGCTTCCAAGGCTTAAGCATGATGAAAGGTAAATTGAAACACCGCATACAAACTTTCTATGAGATCTTTAGCCTTTAAGTGGCAAGTGGTTACAATTAATTGGTTTTGTATAGTAGTGAGGGGTCTAAGGGCCTAAGCCATGGTTGAAGAGGAAAATAAGAGCCTTACACAAGAAAATGAACATTGTAGGCTTTAGGCACTATGATCAAGGTGTCCAACCATGACACATGCATTCTCTCTGGTGTCCTTGACCCCATATGGTATTTTAGGTACTATTTGGTAAGTTTTGCATAAAGGGCATATGCGTAAGGGTCTTCACTATGCATGGTTATTAATTTATGTAATAGGAATATATATTAAAAAATAATTAGTGGATATACATGTTTTCCTCTACATTTTTAATGAGTTTAATTCTTTGGTTTTAGCTTACGATTGAAAAACCTATTGGATCAACCTATGTAAATAAACACACATCCATTTTTCCAACTTGTTATTCTTATTTTTATTTTCAATAACATATTAAATATTATCCAAATGTTTGCTAACTAAAACACACAAGGTTTATAAATCTTTAAACAAATATAATGGAGATCATCTTTTCCTCCTTGATGATATTTATCCCCACTGTCTCTATTATTCTTCCTTCCATGTCTTATTCTACCAACTCTTCCTCTAGAAGAATCTTGTGACTGATTCCTCTCTTTTTGTGTAAGGCACACAAATTATTCATGGGATAGATAAGCTATATTCCTCTTCCCAAAATCTTTCTCCCTTCTTATAAATGCCTCCACAAGAGTGTCAAAAGTATCATCCTTGAGTTGCAAACTAACTTGTAAGGATTGAATATAGTGATAATATGTAGGATAGAGGGCCTTGACAAAGGCCATGAGAGGGATATCCATTTTAATTCCAATGGCTTCCACATCATGCATCATAGGTCTAATTTATGAACTACTTCCAATTATGAGAGTGAGTCAAATAAATATTTTGACTTCTTTAATGCATCATAAGAATTTGTAATTGGAATAATGTGATGACTCACCTCTTCCAGTTTGTTTGAAATGAAATCAATTTCTATATGTTTGGAAGAGATCGATAAAAGTAAAATGATGAATCAGGCCGCAAAGCCATAAGAAAGCCACCCAAAAAACCTTTTGAATCTAATGAGAATAAAGTATAATTCCTACACCATATTTCTGAAATTGAAACCACTTAGGCACTCGATGACATAGTTTCTTGAGTCATTATAACATCCAGGATGTGGGCTCGAATGAGCCACTTTAGAGTCATTTTTTTGGTGTTGGCCCTAAAACCCCTAATATTCAGAGAGAAGAGTTTCATTTTCCTTCATGGGAGGGGCCTTTTATCTAAGAAACTTGGACATTATGGTATATTTTCCACTTAGAATGTCTTCCCTAACCTTAGATTGGGCCTTAGAAAGCATGGATTTCTGACTGTCATCACTAACAGAAGGAGCATCCATGGCTAGACCACAGATGCTGAAACATATTCACGCATCAAGGAAGATGAATAGAGAGCATTTCACTTAACATGGAGGTCAATAGAAACATAGAGCTCGTATGAGGAACGAATGACCTTATAATCTGCAGAAGGAGGTTTCCCACAAGAGTTTGATGAAGAGTTGGAACCATAAGGAAAAATCAGATTTGGAAAGACATCATTCTCCTTGACATGTGGCAACATTTTATAGAGGGAGAGACCTTGAATAGAAGGCATTGGAGACGTTGTTATCAGGAACATAACTTTGGAAAATTTCCCAAGTATATTACCATCATGAAGAATTTTATCATTATTTTTTAAAGGAAATAAAAGAGGGGGTGCTGAAACCACTTACCTAAGGAGGGAGGATGATCACTTCTTCGAGTTTGGAATCTAGAGGATCCTTCTCCCTCAGTCCTAAGGCCTTAATCTACATGTTCAAAAGTTTCCTAATAGAAACTTTTTTAGATGATTAGAATTTTTCTTTCATGTGCAATTAGAGACGAGGTGACCTACCTCATGGAAAGGAAAACAATGAAAGAGAAACTTCCAATAATCAATCTTTTGATTCTATGCAACCTCATTGAATACCAATTCAATATCCTCTCGGAAACCTTCGTTGGGGTTGATCTCCACTTACTTCCATGCCACTCATCCATCTTGCTTTGAAAGGAAAACTTCCTCCCAACAAACAAATTGGCCAATATGATTTCCTATTTTTTCCAGCACTGATTTGTTCTAGAATGGTGTTGACAAATACGGGAGGAGGGCCCATTTTTTTCATTCACATGGGGCTAAGCGAAGCGTCGAAATCCATATTCCACTTTTGAAGAATCAACCTAGATTTTCACCAACATTAGTCGGAGGATAGGAGATTCCTCACTTCATCTACTTTATTGATGATACCACATAATTAAGCTTTAGGAAATATGTGAAATTGCAGAAAAGACCGATAATAAGAACCCAATTGGAATCAATCCAATGTGGTAGAGAAGAAGGTTTAACCACCTTCCTAGCAAACCGACCAATTAGATCCCTATAGATAAGTTGTAGAATGTATCAAAGGGGAATATCATCCTCTATTACCATTTAAATATTTGGATGTTGTTGTTTTATAGGCTGTCACATGATGCTTATTGTGATTAGGGCTTGCTGTATCCATAGACGAAGCATGCTTAGCAGAAGGAATCAGGCATGGAATCTCCAAATGTTGTGCATTATCTAGATGATTTGATGACAAATTAAATAAGCCTTGAGGAAAGTGAGACACTTCCACTATCATGTGAATGAGAGGTGAAACCAATGGGTGACCCTTTATAAAAATAAATCTTCATGGGATGGGTATGCATGCCCACTTTAAGGGTTATACTCGCCATAATAAAGTAGTTCATCATCCATAATAAAATCGAGAAGAAAAATGCCAATGAAGACTTAAACTGAGATGAGTGAGATGGAAATTGGAAAGTAAAATATGCGAGAATCCGACAATAGGAAAATAGAACCCAAAAAAAGAAAGAAACTCCTCGCCCCCAAGAAACACATATCACAAAAAGACCTCTAAGTGTTTTTATCAATATTAACAACTTATTGTTCATGGTATGACACTTTTTTTCGTTGCTAGTATTACCCATCATATTTAGTCCATATATATCAAATATTTATATTATCATTTTTTTTTAAATTTTTATTTTAGAAATATTTATAATTATAGTTAAATGAATTTAAAATTAATTTATCATTATATTGTAAAAGTTTTTATTTTTAATATTTTTAAAATATCAAAATCGAATACATTTTTTTAATATTTTTCTAATATATATATATATATATATATATATATATATATATTAATTTATTCATATCTAAATTAAATTTATTATTATTTTTATAGTGTCTGTAACACATTTTATGTAAAATTATTGAATATTAGTATAATTTATTTTAAATTTCCAATTAAATTTTTTTTTATATATGTATAAACAAACTATGACTGATATGTATAGATTAAAAATTTTATGTTTTTTATTTGTTTATTAGGCAATGTGAGTTTTGAGATGACTAGCATGTTTAACCTGTGGTTTGAGCAGCTTTAATCCAAGAGTGTTTAATCCAAATTTTGAATAAATGACCTTTTAACCATAAATTGTCTTAATAGAACAACTTCTCCCTTTATATTCTACACCCAATAAAAAATTCCACTTTTTATATTTATAAAAACTAAAATATAATTTTTTTTTTGTATTTATTAAAATAAAAAGAAAAAAAATATATGATTTTTTTAAATTTAAAAATTATAATACTTAATATTATTTATAATTTTATTCAAATAAAATTAATAAATAAATATCTAAAATTAAATTATTTGTTTTAATTAAATTAATAAAACGAATATATAACTTATAAAATTAATACATTAGATTTAAAAACAATTTAATTTGTATATAGTTAAAATAAAATAAAGTATTACTTATTTTATTTTTTAAAAATAAATATATGAAATTAATTTATTTATTTTAATAAATTAGATTTAAAAAAAATGGAGAGTGAGATTTCGCATTCAAATTCAAAATTCAAATTCAAACTAATATGTCAATTAAATGAGTATATTGGATATCTTGTATGGTATATGTCGGCGTTCCTATGTCCATGTATGTATGTGCAGTTGCCGGGTCATCCAGGAGAACAAGCTTTTAGAATGCATTCAATACCCAATAGCATAGGAAATATGGATTTCCTATCTTCTGGAATGTACCAAATATTTTAGATGTCATTCATTATAGAGCGACAGAGACGAACGTCAACGTCATCTGCGTGAAATCTTGGAATAAGTCCTTAGTTGGATAAAAGAATTTCTTATTTAATAATCATGCACAGCCGCACCGCACGGACTCGTAAAATCTAAATTCAAACTTATCTGTAGCCCCCGGGCCACAGCATATGGCCAGATGTCAACTTTCTCCATGTGCTCCTTCCCTAGCAGAATTGGAGCATGCTGGTCGTAATTCTACGTCATTACAGCAAGCCATTCAATTCCGGAGACTACACAGAAACTGAAATGCTACGTTGAGTGCCATGGGCGATTAATGGATTTATAGAAGTTATCCGGGAATCATGATCTGCTGGGAGATTGAACTGCATATATAAATAAAAATAGACCTAGATCAGCAAGAATCATTTCACATTACATAAGCAAACTAAAAAAATAGAGTTAACCTACAAACAGCTATTTTGGTTGTCTGGCTTATATTATATGCTGGCTGGTAATATGTAAGACAAACACCTATTTTGGTTGTCTGGCTTATATTATATGCTGGCTGGTAATATGTAAGACAAACACTTCTAGATTCTATTGCACCCCTTTGCCACGTTGTCGTGACATAGAATTACGACCAGCGTGCCTCCTGGTTTGGGGCAATTTGTGGCCATCCTTATGTAGGTGGTTGATTCCCTTAACATTCAGGAATCAGACGACGCGCACCGTTCAATTTGGGAATATTTTGGGAATCAGCCATTGACATAACTTCAGAGGCAATTTGCCTCAGCTGAACCTATGCACTTTTGAGGTATTTTATTGCCCAACGATCTAATAATTTGCTCATAATTATTAGTTAATGAGTTTTTTAATCGACTAAATCCATAATTCGAGACCCAAAATTATACTGAACGCTAGATTCAAACCGGTTATAAATCCCAAATTTACAAACCCTAAATTCAGTTCCGCTAGAATAATTGAGCAGCACCTTGGGTTGGCCGACCTCTTGTAATAAATCCCCAAGTTTGCCCACAAAGTTAGCGTGGCCGCAACACTGCATCTCGATCGAATGTTGCAACCTCTCGCACTACATCGTGCGATCTACAATACAACCTTTGACATGGACTCTTATATTATCTTGTAACTAATCATCTATTCTCACACGACAAGTTGCAATAAATTGACAATTTGACTTCTTTAGTATATTACAAGACTCTTATAACACTAATAATGGAACTTTGAAGTATAAAGAATTTGTAGATATTTTTGTTTTTGTTAGTTTTTCTTAGAAAATTGTTTTGCTTGCAAATTAGAGTTGCACATTAAAGTTTTCAATAGTGTATTTTTTATAGTGGCATGATCTAGATTATCCACAGTTTCATGTTTATTCTATTGACGTTTTAAACCCCAAAGGGGGTCTATCATCACGAATAAATCAGAAAGAATATGAATGAAAGCTTATTGAGAGAAGAGCCTTCAAACCTGGGTATAAATAAACCTAGATCCCAAGCCGACATTTATATATATGATTTATCTTTAATAATTCTATAACCACCATTAGTTTCGGCCTCTGGTAATTGCAGGTCTGCAATTCTCCTCTCAATTTTTATCCTCAAGATTTTGAGAAGACATATCTCCTTCCATGTTTCCCCTCCGCACAGGGAATTTATGTTAGATTTTAAGCTTCTGTCGTAGTTTTTTGCAGTGGCATGATCCGGATTATCCACAGTTTCGTGTTCATTCTATCGACATTTCAAACCCCAAAGGGGGTCCATCATCAGTACTAAATCAGAAAGAATATGAATGAAAGCTTATTGAGAGAAGACCCTTCGGACCTGGGTATAAATAAACCTAGATCACTAATTTTTATAAAGAAAACGACATTTATATATATGATTTATCTTTAATAATTCTATAACCACCATTAGTTTTGGCCTCTGGTAATTGCAGGTCTGTAGTTCTCCTCTCAATTTTTATCTTTAAGATTTCAAGAACACAGATCTCCTTCCATGTTTCCCTCCGTACAAACAAGTTAAGTTAGATTTTAAGCTTCTGTGGTAGTTTTTTGCAGTGGCATGATCCAAATTATCCACATTTTCGTGTTCATTCTGTCGACGTTTCAAACCCCAAAGGGGGTCCATCATCAGGACAAAATATGAATGAAAGTTTATTGAGAGAAGAGCCTTCGGACCTAGGTATAAATAAACCTAGATCACTAATTTTTATAAAGAAGCTGACATTTATATATATGATTTATCTTTAATAATTCTATAACCAGCAAGTTTCGGCCTCTGGTAATTGCAGGTCTGTATTTCTCCTCTCAATTTTTATCCTCAAGATTTCGAGAAGACAAATCTCCTTCCATGTTTCCCCTCCGTATAGGGAAGTTATGTTAGATTTTAAGCTTTTGTGGTAGTTTTTTGCAGTGCCATCATCCGGATTATCCACAGTTTCGTGTTCATTCTGTCGACGTTTCAAACCCCAAAGGGGGTCCATCATCAGGACAGAATATGAATGAAAGCTTATTGAGAGAAGAGCCTTCGGACTTGGGTATAAATAAACCTAGATCCCTAATTTTTATTTTTTTTTATAAATAGTACATAAATATGTAAAACTTTGTTTCTATTTATTGCAAATAGTATATAAATACTCAATTTCTTTTTTTCGATTGCAAGGAGCAAAGGTTTGTGTCACTTTCTTTTTACTAAGTGATTTTCTGCAATCACATTTTTCTTATAAGAGATATTAATTAACTTGGTATTTGTAAATATAGCTTAAATTTCAATGCTTCCATCCACATAAAATAAATGAGAAAAAGGGATAGTTCCTTCTACACATATATTGTGGCCCCTCTGAACCCTGTGTTGATAATTAATGATGAGACCCTTGGGAGTTATGCATTTTTGTTGCAGTACTGAGGTCCATCACTTTTTGACAACCATTGTTACAGTGGTGTTAGAGTATTTACTTCATATTACTTTAGTTAATTCACTCTTTCTTTCATTCCATCTCCTCCAAAAATAAAAATAAGACATTACTTCATTTTTCTTAACGATGTTATCCTCCCTAGATTCAATTCTTAGATGTGACATATTTAAGCACACAAAAAAATATATCATTATAATTGCTTCAAACTTTGTTAGTTTAAAAATTTCTCAAATTGTGCTTTCCTCATATATAAAAGATGAGATATTTCTTCTTTTTCACATACATAACACTTTGTAATATTTCTTTTTATATTTACTAATAATATAATTTAATATTTTGTATTTTAAATTTTATATAGAGAAAACATAAACTCGACCTACATGAAAATCCAGGAGAAAATTTATAATATTTTATTTCCTAATACATCTCATAATTAGATATTTATGATTCTAAAATCTCTTACCGGAAAAGAAAAAATCCAACAAACTTTAAAATATAAAAAGTTGTTTATATATCCCATGAATTGAAATTGTTACTAATATAATTTATATAATTTAGTTTTTTTATCTAGGGAAATTATTTTGTTATTTATTATTTTTTTTTGATTTTTTTAACTTTATATTATGATTTATATAATTTATATTTTTTATTTTCAATTTATATATAGTAAAAAAGTGTTGTTTAAACATCAAGAATTTTTTGGCTAAATTTTAATTTTTGTTATTTGATTTTGTTTGACCATATCTTAATTTTTCTGGTTTAAAATGGTTTTTTAACTGTATAAATAGATTCAACACCCTTAAAACCTCTGGAGCACACATTGTGGAGAGTTTATAACTCAAAGTTGTGATTCCAATAACTCTCTCCAGGATTCTAGAAAATTAGACCAGAAAATGTGCCAAAACATAGAATAAACTACAAAAAACAAAACTCAACAATGGAAGAAAATATATTATTCTTTATAAAATTTAGGTTACATAAATAAAGTTATTACATCAAGACATGTTCTTCATCTCATGTTCTACATTTCAATATTTTGCCTTTTGAACAAAATAAAAACAAAAATTAAATAAAATAAAAAAACAAAAAATTAGACACATGATTTTTTCCCGTAGTATTTTTTTAATATAGCATATTTAAAAACTAATAAATAAACAAACCTAAATCTATCATAACTCTGAATCTACTAATAATAAGAAAGACTAAATATTTTTTTCTCTTTTCACTTTAAAACATGTTTACATCTTAAAAATTAATCCCTCTTTACATAATATATTTGGAATTAAAATTTATCTAAACTAATTATATTTAAATTAATATACATAATATAAACCTACATTTAAACTCATATCTTAATGCCATTTCCTTGCTATTTAATTAATATAAATAATATAGACATACATTTAATATCTGAATTTTTCCCTAACGACCAACCAAATCATATTTGGAAAAATATAGTATAAAGTAGGAGCACGAATGCCAATATTTAAATCCAACTCTTCATCAGAAGTAATTCAATTCTATAAACAATATAGTATTTATTAAAAATCAAATAATTAAAATTTATGATATAAATTACACTAAACATATATATTATATTTCTAATTAATGATATAATACAAATTCAAACAGAACTATGAGACAACCATATTTAGTATGGAAAAATAAAATACTACATATTTGGAAACTAATTCGGTAAACGATCAACACTTATAATACCAAAATAGAACTATGAGACAACAATATTAGTTTAAATAGCTATATATTTCGAAATTCGAATTTTCAAATGGAAGAAAAAACAAAACCAAACTACATATTTGGAAACTAATTCGGTAAACGATCAATATTTATAACTATGAGACAAAAATATTAGTAGTTTAAATAGATACATACATGGAATCTGGTAAACGATCAACATTCATAATCTCAAGAAAATATTTAAGAACCCTCTTAATATGCTCATACGCCTCATGTATCATTTTGTCCTTAGCTTAAGACTTTCCTTAAACCTTCCCTTTGGGTGACAACCCCATCCTCTTTGTTTTCCCCTTTTACACGATAATTTTCTTCTTTCTCCTTCTTGGTATGGCTCCCACCCACTTTGTCGACCATAGTTATTTTTTGGGGATCACTTGATCATTCTCCTTCCCATACTATTCATTATTTATGTCATCACCCTATCACTTTTCCACTCATATTTCCTCTCTCCAAATGTCATTTTCTCTCCCTTTATCCTTCATTGTCATCCTATCCTTCTCTCTTAGATGCGTAGGTTAGGCCTCACCATTTATTCCTATCCTCTTGTTGATAGCTTGTGGTTATATTACATTAAGAAGCACTTAATATCTTGTTCATGTTTACCACATTGAGTGAAGTCTCATCTCTAATGGGACTTTATTGGGTCAACTTGAGACTTTTATTGCTAGTATCTTTTAAACAATTAGTAATAATATCTGCTCAATCCTCAGTCTTCTTCCTATCGATGGGGTTCCTCCAATTTATTGTCTTGTGTAGGACTTGACCTAAGATGAATTCTTCCAAGGTAGAGCTTATTGTTATCCCCTCTATATTTTTGTCACCTCACTAAGATGTTGGCTCAGGTTATAATGTTTTAGAGCCCATAGCTATAGAGATGCTACCATTTTTCCAATGTCTCCTTGCTCTTGCCTTTCAATTTTTATTCTCATTGCTTTCCATCTGCAATAATGGTTTCTCTTATTTCCTTCTCATTTTTCTTTTAGTGTCTTTTCTTCCCAGACATCCTCTCTATAGTAAAACCATTGTTTCTTCTATTATTACCTTTGTCATGCTTCTTGAGGAATACTTCCTACTATGATCTTGCAATTTCAATAATAGTGACATTTCCAACTCATTCCTTCACTTTTGCTACATCAACTTCATCTTTTCATGCACTCTCAATGGCATTGAACTTGACATTTCTTCTTTTGATTCCATTGCACTGAACTTGACATTTCTTCCTTTGATTCCATTACATTGAACTTGACATTTCTTCCTTTGATTCTATTTCTAATTGGCCACATATGTTTTCACCTCACAACTGCTACTTATCTTCTCTAACATTATTACTTATTTCTCTTTTTCTTATTTCGCTTACCTTCATTCACTTTCTCTCTTTCCCTAAAAACAAGTATTATTTATTTTCCTTCTCTCACATTATAGGTGTTGATAATGTTTATAGCTAAATAATTACAATACCCCAATCTCATTAAAAAAAAAAAAGCACTTAAATCTAGAAAGTAAGATGACATTATGACAAGGGAATAAATTGTTATATAAAAAAAATCATATAAAAAATAATACAAGTATTGTGAAAAATATTATAATACATATATTACACAATATATTTTTAATGCATTATAAAATAGTTGATAAACTATGACCTAAACACACATATGTTTAACATTTCTGAACTAAAACTTTAACATTAATGTATCCAACCAAATAAAACGTTATATATTTCCTAAATTTAAACTATTAAATTATCCCTTTCATATGAAATTTAAACTAAGGAATATAAGTCTCAAATAATAGGGATAAAATTTTAATTTATTTATGAATATTTCAGTAGTTTTTAAATGCAATTTTTTTGAAATTTTTTGGTTTATCTAAAATTATGTAGAGATTTATTGAAGTTAGTGCAAAACCAATTAAAACAACACAAATTTGACCATAATTGTTTTTTCCATATTAAAAATTCGCTAAAAAATACCTACACTTAGACTACTACATTGATATTCCACTAAGATTACCCCACTAATATTACCATTTGGTAGGGACGGATAACTATGTACCGAAAAACACTTTGACTGCATCTAAATTTTGACCCAAGAGGCAATTTATAGACTTCTTTATACCATTGGAAATCTCTTTCAGAGAAATTTCTAATTGACTAGGCCCAATGTAGTCTTCGATCTCACTTGTTTCCTAGAAAATGACTTCAAACTCTGGATACATAATCCACTCCAAAATATGGGACTTTGCAACCAACATAGTCATATTTTTATGGCTTCTCCATTGAGCCTGCTACTATGATGATTCTCTACAAAATACCCCAACAACCATGGGGCCCCCTAAAATGCATGCTCCTCAATGCCAACAATTGCTTCCTCTATCCTTAATGCTAGTCCTGTTGACATCAATGTCAACAAGCCAAGTTCAGAAAATGACAAATGTCTAACATAAATTAGTATCATCTTCAATTTGAAAGTCCTAAGCTAAGCCTCAATGAATAACTTCTAGAAAAACTAACAAATTTGAATGCCTAATTTTCATGAAATTTGGAAAATTCGACTATGTAAAAGTGTGAGTCATGTTAAGTTCATTTGCATGAGTGATTTGATACATATGCTCGAGTTAAAGTGCCTCTTTTAGTAAATAGCTAGTAAAGTCATTGAATTGTAAAATTAAAGAAAAATATCAAATAATGTCATCAAATAGTACAAGTGATGGAGTTACACAAAGAATTATTCTAAAGAAAGGATTTGTTTGAAATTTGAATAAGCAAGTCACTAACAAAGATAAGTCATTATCAAAACAACATCTAGTTTGCATGATCACTGCTACATGACATACTAAACATGCTTAAAAAAAAGTGAATGTGACATAAAAACAATAAGTTCAAATGAGGATGAAAACGAGTACAAATAATTGTGTTTCCTAGAATCATATAATTGTTTTCCTAGTTGTGAATTGTTTAAAATACTAGAAAGCACTTCAATAGAAATTCCCAATAGTACATTGAGAAATGTTCTTTAATGTTTATAGATCATGCAAATAAACATTAACTTGGTAAAAATTCAATTCTAACTTCTAAACGAGTTAAGAATACATAAAAATTAGGTACTTGTTAAGAATTATGAGCTACTATTTCTTCAAGATATCAGTCATCCCCCATCATGTATTTCAAGGAAATCAAATAATTGATGATGAATAGTAGGATGTGAAAGAGAATAGTGATAACAAAAAAAATAAATCAAATTGACTTTGAATACATTTTAAGGTAAAGTTAGAAAAGAAAAATAATCATGAATGTCTTAAATATAACAAACAAGAAAAGAATGATATTTCCAAAAGTGTGTTTATCCTTGGGAAGAATTACAATCAACAATAATTTACATCGCTTGGTATATGAAATATAAATCAACTTTCATAATATCAAATACTCTAGACAAATTTAGTTTGTAAGCGCCAATTTTCTTATCAATTATAATAATTATTAGGGGAATTTGAGGTCTAAAACGGGCCTCCTAAGGAAAATAATAAAATAGTAGTTAAAATAATAAATTAAGAGTTATGAACTTTTAAAGAAAAACAAAGGAAAGTACCATTTTTATTGTATTTTCATCTTATCTCCTTATATATTTACTCAAATGTCAGGTGTAGACACCTGTTGATTCAAAATAAAATTTTGTATGCAATGAGAACCCACTCTATATACTTTTGAGTAGACCCAAATGAAAAATAGAAAAGAAAAATGAAAAAACATGTTGAATACACTTTCTTCATGTTTTTTCAATCTTTTTTTGCTCTGTGACTACTAAGAAGTATGTAAAGTTGTTACTCATTGGATGTGGAATTTCATTATGCATCGAACAAGTGTCTACACTTGACATTTGAGTAAACCTATAGGGAGATCAACTAAAAATACAAATAAAGAAAATATGTAGTTTTCTTCTTTTCTTCTGAGTTAATTTTGTTACTACAAATTTTTAGGCTCACTTTTTACTTCGAAATTACCCTAATTATTTTCATACTAAAATTCCTAAGAAGTGTCAACATTATCATTGATTTGTTCACATTGACCATTAACGTTTTGATCTCCATCCTTGTATTCATTTTGGGAAGAAAAATAATGTTTCAAACAAATGTTGAAAGAGGAAGAAGGTTTAGAAACAAACACTTCACTATGTTTGGATAAATTCTCAACAATGGAATTAACCAGTCTAAAAGTTGTGTATGTCTTAATATCTAATTCAAATGTAGGTAAAACAAAAAAAAATGCTTTCAAATAATTATTCCAAATAAATATTTTGGGCATGACCAGGGCCCATTTATAAATCTCCTCTTAAATTGAAAATAGAGTCGATGGCCCCCAAATGGTACTCTCTTACAACTTAAGGGGTACATTGATGAGTTAAAATTGTTAGTGGTAAACTAAAACCACTAATAGGTGATTGAAAATTATTAAGTGCCAACCTAAACCACCACTATAATGATGAATTAGTTAGGAGTAACCAACAATAAAACCCATTATGTGAATGTTCAATAAGGTGATGATGATAGGAGTCCTCCTATTAAACCTTTGTAGGTCCATGCATTTCATTCCATGGATCTGAAGCATCACACATTTTGATTCTCGTTTCAGTTTCGATTTTGCTTTCATTTAAATGGATTGACTTACATTCTATAGAAGTTCATTGCATGCAAGGAGTGGAATAAGGGGAAATGGAGTGTGTGTCGTAAGTATTTAGTAGGTTGTAATCCATAATATATCAAAAGGTGTCCTCATTAGACCCGCAAAGGTAGTGATCGACATAACACAATCCTCCACATAGTATGTAGGAGAAAATAAGAGTATATGGGATGCATTGGTTGATGTTTCCATTAATAAGGTGGTAAACTGACTAATTATGATGCTCATTTATCCTAATTACACCAATAATGAATAGAAGTATACCTTTAGAACCTTGATTTGTTACATATAATGATTGCAATATCTTGCATCTCTCTTATGTATTTTTCATTCTTTGAAATTAAAGTATCACTTTTATAGATATTGTAGCTCATTGCTGGCATGCATTTATGGATATTTATAAAGGAAGTATAATAATGTCAACAAGGCAGTGTCAAATTCATCCTCATTCCCACAACCCTCATAGCTACACTCGCCATTGCCACAAATGCTCATTGGAATGCAATGATCCTATAAATTATACTGGAATAAGGTGAGCATTGCCAAGGTTAAAATGGACGCACTTTGTACTTACAATACTAGTAAGAGCATAAGTACATTATCTCTTAATATTCTCGGGCATTTAAGAGTTCAAAATGCACACACATTTTGTTTGCAACGTGAACACTATCATGTCACATCTAAAATTTCTCCATTTTTGTCACATTAAATTTTGTGTCATAACTACTTTGCTATTTGGCAAACCATTGTGAAATCCATTTATATATCATTGTTATCCCAAACCTAAATCGCACTTTATACATCTGATCAGCATCCTGAAAAAAACATATGAACAACTAATGCACAAATTTCCTATATGAGAAAAGGTTCTCGCGTGAATTAACAAAGGTGAACAAGTGATATGACTATTTATGTAATTGAAATTTATAACTAATGCATGTTTCATTAACTTATGATGAACTCAAAGAAAAATTCCTATGTGATTATTTATAAATCATAGAATAACTTAGCGGTGACTTCATTCCTTTTACATCCAATAATTTTGCTAGCCCTGGTTTAAGCTCTGTGTAATCAAAGAGAAAAAGAACTTACTAATCACTTTATTACAATTATCCATAAATCCTCAAACACTATATCTTCTTTTAATCCATAAGATATATATATTTTTTAAATAACGGACAAGCTCCATATGTTTAGAATGATGTGCATTTCAGCTTTTTAGTAAATATGAGATGAAAATATGCTTTATAACCATTCATATATATAAATGAGATTATTTTAAAGTATCTTGTCTTACTATGAAGGAATTATTTAGAGGCAATTGAGCTAAATATTTAGACATGAGCAATGAATGTTTTATTGAGTATCGAATGTATCATGTGCAGCTTCGAAGGATGTTGGAAAATACATATACAAATCGGAATATATGGATTTTATTAATTACGCCGTAAAGGCGTTTCCCTATGAAATTAATTTTCCTTTAACATTACGTGTCCATCTGTGAGCGCTTGATCTTGTTGTTAGACCATTAAAATTGTTTCAGCCATTGGATTGAGACGGTTCAACTATCCGGACTCTGTAATGTCGATCAAAGCGCTTCGCCACAACATCCAACTACTTCCTTCCCAACACTTGCTCGAATGTATCGGTCCCAATCTTGCTCAAGTCCTCGTCTGTGTTTCACGCTTGATCTTGTTGTTAGACGATTAAAATTATTTCAGCCATTGGATTGAGACGGTTCAACTATCCGGGCTCTGTAATGTCGATCAAAGCGCTTCGCCACAACATCCAACTACTTCCTTCCCAACACTTGCTCGAATGTATCGGTCCCAATCTTGCTCAAGTCCTCGTCTGTGTTTCACGGCAAACGCAGAGGTTTCAGATTCAATTTTCTGCGATGTCAATCCTTGCAATCCACGGCTTTTTCGAAGGACCTCTCGGCGCAGGTGGGGAACGGATTCTTAGAGCCGAATGCTATTGAGCGCAATGTTGTTCGTCTCGGTTTAGTTGAGTTCTTCCAAGCAACAAAGCGAGACAATACCGATTTGTTCTCCCCATGGATTTACAGAATCCACTCATCAAACAAGAATGGAGCATTCAGAGAGCTATACTTGTGTTATATCCCGTGATTCAAATGTGAGCACAAACAACCCCCATACTCATCGCCGTATAGAGTGTGAAATTGTGCAATACCCTGTTCAAAAGCAAGATGAACATGAAATATGGGATGTGGCATCGCCAGTTCGGAGCTATTCAAATGTTCCAGCGTTTCCTGTTGCCCATTTTCTCAGGGCTTGCTATCTTTGCAAACGGCAATTTAACCATGGAAAGCACATCTACATGTACAGGTTTGTTATAATGATCACACGATTGCTTTAAACCTCTGAGAATCGATTGAATTGATTAAAATTTCCCATTCTTAAGAGTTGGTCACATTCTCTGTTTGCTGATTATTGCAGGGGTGACATTACCAAGAATCGAGTTCGACTTTTGCAAAACAGGTTTAAGACTTTAATGTACTAACTCTTACTGAAAAATGTTTGATTAAATAGGTGTCAGTCTTGCAGAAAATATACCTGAGTATTTGGGGGATTTTAATTAGCAATTTAGGGCTCTATGTAATAATAGGCAGAAATAGGTAGCATATCAGATGAATCCAGCGCACATGTACAGTGCTGTTGTAGTCCGTGTGTAGGTTGTAGGTTATTGACTAAATGCAGGGTCGTTTACGCTGTAGAGTTTTAGGAGGGATCTGTTTCACTAATTGTATCTCTGTTTAGCTGAAGCCGGATGAATAAAAGTTAGATTCACTGTGTACTGTGAACGCCCTGTTCTTTTTATTTCTGTTTCGATTTTTTTAACTAGATCTCACTTTTAGATTCAAAACTACCTACACTGCAGGTTGGAAACAAGGATCATGAATGAATATTTATTCAACTTGACCTTGTTGTACTTATCAAAACCTCTCTGGAATGGGTATCGCCATGCACACGGCTGGTTGAAATCCAACCTGTTAATGGATAACAGTTCCAATGCTTATGCATTGGTCCGCCCATTTCTAAGCAGTATGAGCAAATATGCCATAATTTTATCGCACTCTCAAGTTAAATTAAATAAACCGAGATACAGAGCATGACCCAGCATATATTTAAGATAACTGATATTGAAAATAGTTTTAACATCACGCATGACATTGTCAACAACATTCATTTCTATGGTATGAATACTGACACTTATTTATGAATATGCTTACTGTGGATGCTGTGAGAGTTGGTCGCTTCTTGGATTTCTAGTGCAGGAAAGGGGCATCGGCATTCATGTCACTGGAGTATAGACATGGATGCTGCGAGTACCCTTGTTCCACAAGCAATTTTCTTGCACCCAAAGCCAATTCCCTGTTGACAATGGGGGCCTTCCCATGTTGTTCCAGGATTGTCTAAATGGCGTTACTGAATGCTCCATATGCTTTATTATAATCCCCTGTGGGGCAGGCATCGGCTAATGTCTCGTCAGTTTGGCATCCACTAAATAGAATACCCATATCCAGATGTATACTCTGCTTCCCCTGCTGCAGCCCTTCGTGATGATATTCTAGGTGGCGACCTTTCATATGTGCTTCCAGTACAGAAATCCCAGCGTTGACAAGCCCGTGAACTCTGGAGTCTGCCCTTTCACCAAAAAGATGAAATAGAGCGCTTTTAATTTTATCAGACTTGGTTTCGGCCTCGCCGGTTCTTTCTTTTAAGATTTCCAAAAACAAGTCCAATGGTACGAATTTGTCCTTTGAAAAATGTCGGCGTGGCCTTTCTGGCCCTGCTAATGATCTATAAGTGCCATGAACAGACCTTTCTGGGCCTGCTAATGATCTATAAGTGCCATGAACAGGTCCGATTTGCTCCTTCTCTTTATCAATTAGGCCTCCGCTGTGACAGGAATCAGAAATCATTGTGAAATTTGCCCCCAGAGGCACCTCATTAACGATCAATCGGAAGTCCTCATCTGCATCAATGCATATATATCATATGGTCTGATCTGATTGTATACAGAGAAAACAAAGTGCGAGGAGTAGATGAATTGTAGGTAAATGGAATAAATATTGATGTCCTACCAAAAGAACTATTACAGAAGGATGGCAATTTTGTATTTTGTTGGAGAAAGTATTAGGAGAGAATTGTGCAGAAATTCCAAAGTCTAATTTTTTGGCTGAATATTTTTATCACGGGACCATTCAAATGTTCTTGAAGATGAAGATGAGTGAAGTGTTGACCAAAAAATAAAACACGGCAGTTTTTCAAGCTTGCCCTCTTAAGATAAATGAAATATTCACTGTACAAATTAAACATTGCAGTTTCTCTGCACACAATTTTTTCCATAAATTATGTTTCCAACATAAATAGATTCAAACTGTGAAGAAAATTGCATTCTAAAAGTCTTGTATCTGGAAAACGAAAAGGGATTTTTACAGATCTTATGTTTTACAATTTATACGTTTTTTAAACGATCTGAGGTTCAATATATAAAGGGCTGCTCAAATCTACCTATATGCTGATATATAGAAATCGAGTACCAAATTTAATTAAAAAATTAGGACTGTAGCATGAGCAGATTAATTGGGAAAAGATAGATGGGAGGGCGAGCGAACCTGTGATGAGCTTCAAATCGCATGGGACTATGCATTCATCATTGCCAGGGGAGTTATGCTTCGGAATGAGTGTGCCGTGGCCGCTGTAGTGAAAGAAAAGCAAGTCTCCGGCATTTGCACGACGAATCATAGCGAGAAGAGCCGCACGAATGTTTTCACCAGTGGGTTTCGGATATGCCTCATCTGTGTCGATAAGGAGATGAATGTTTTCTCTGGCAAAGCCGAAGCGATCAATGAGCATGTTT
Organism: Pinus taeda; assembly: GCA_000404065.3. Classification (NCBI taxonomy): domain Eukaryota; kingdom Viridiplantae; phylum Streptophyta; class Pinopsida; order Pinales; family Pinaceae; genus Pinus; species Pinus taeda. The sequence goes on from APFE030089615.1 coordinate 33,390, forward strand.
TGCGACCTCAAAGCATCATTTACGCATCCATGGAGTTCTAATTGGGTGTGTGGATAATTGCAACCCACCATGACAGCATACTTTCGTTTGTCCATGCTTTTAATTCTGCCCCGATTGAACAAACAGTTTGATTGAAAGCCAGAAGCAAGAAATTAAGGGCAATTAATTCTGGATCTGAATAAAAGTCTGATTAAAACCCGGCAAACAGTCTCATTAAAAAGCCAGAAGACATATATTAAGGGCAAGGCGGAGCGATTCTGTGGCATGTCTGAAACATGTTGACCGCAAAAATTAAAATAAAAATGAGTGTTCTGGATGGAGGCATCTCATGCAGGTCCACAGCACATGATTTCCTCCTACTCTAACTAATCTTCCTATTATTTACTGGTAATAATGAACTTTGAATCACTCAACCACGTCTCTACAGGTTAAACCTCCCCGGGATTGATGCCCACATTATTCTTTATTGCAGGGTAAACGGGATAATGCGTGCATTTTGTGGGTAAATTGACTTCCAGCTCTGACTAAATCTCGTGCGGGTTTTATGTGTTTTTGCATTCTAATCTTATGTGCTTTTGCATTTTTACGTCGTAAGGCGTTTCTCTCTGAAATCAACTTTCCTTTAAGATTACGTTTACATTTGTGAGCGCTTGATGTTGTTGTTAGACGATTAAAATTTTTTTAGCCATTGGATTGACACGGTTCAACTAGCGGGGCTCTATAATGTCGATCAAAGCGCTTTGCCACAACATCAACTGCTTCCTTCCCAACACTTGCTCGAATGTATCGGTCCCAATCTTGCTCAAGTCCTTGTCTGTGTTTCACGGCAAACACAGAGGAGGTTTTAGATTCAATTCTCTGCGATGTCAATCCTTGCAATCCACGACTGACCTCTCGACGCAGGCGGGGAATGGATTCCTAGAGCCGAATGCTGTTGAGTGCAATGTGGTTCGTCTGGGTTTAGTTGAGTTCTTCCAAGCAACAAAGCGAGACAATACCGATTTGTTCTCCCCATGGATTTACAGAATCCACCCATCAAACAAGAATGGAGCATTCAGAGAGCTATACTTGTGTTATATCCCGTGATTCAAATGTGAGCACAAACAACCCGCTTACTCATCGCCGTATAGAGTGTGAAATTGTGCAATACCCTGTTCAAAAGCAAGATAAACATGAAATATGGGATGTGGCATCGCCAGTTCGGAGCTATTCAAATGTTCAAGTGTTTCCTGTTGCCCATTTTCTCAGGGCTTGCTATCTTTGCAAACGGCAATTTAACCATGGAAAGGACATCTACATGTACAAGTCTGTTATAATGATCACACAATTGCTTTAAACCTCTGAGAATCGATTGAATTGATTAAAATTTCTCATTCTTAAGAGTTGGTCACATTCTCTGTTTGCTGATTATTGCAGGGGTGACATGGCACTTAGTTTTTACATTGTATCCATCTGCTGAGTGTACACGGTGTACAATCTAGACCTTTGTGCTTTGCTTGGTTGAGGTGTGGTGTCCCCTTTGATATATTGCATACTCAAGCAGGAATTTATTTGGCAATCTGTGAGTCAACTCAGTAAAGGTAATTTCGTTCTTATCTTGCAAATCAGGGCTGTTTCACTGTGCATCCTGGAGTGTATCATAGCATCAGGCATGCTCTAAGGAAAATATCACAGGAAGAAGGTCCAGGAGCTTTATATGCAGGCCTTGTACCCACTATAATTGGTATGGTTCCCTACAGTACATCTTATTATTTTGTATATGAGTCAACAAAGAGAGCATATTGCAGATCATGCAAGAAGAAGTCTCTGGACCGGGTAGAAGCACTTCTTATTGGAGCCTTTGGAGGTGGGTTCGCTTTCTAGCTTATGCCTACTTTAAACGGAATAAAACAAAGTAGTTAATTATTAATCCACATAAGATTTCCTCAGTTATTATTATGAAGTTCATTAATTTATTGTAAACCACTTAGTCGATACCAAGAGAGGAAATGAAATTGGCAAACAAGGTTATAACTGTGACTCTAACCTTTAGTGTTTTCAGAATTAAATTAGTTGGATGTCTTTTTATGCCATTGACCTACTGCTATTTTCTGAAATTTTGTTGACTCTTCCAAAATTTGATTAACTTATATCCTACAGGTTTTAGATTGGACGAATCTAATCTGACATATGTGATTGCATTGTTCTACTCAGATCAATTATAGAAAATACAGATAAAGACAAAGCTGTCAAATGCGATAAGATTCATTAACCAGTGAAACTCATTAATCCAAACCTAGAATGAGATTTACTATTGAAACCATTACCAATTAAAAGAAAGCGCTGACACTTAGCTTAATAGATCCGATGTGTATATTATTCATATAGAAACTAGAAGGTATAGGAACTGAAGAGAACATAGAAAGACACAGATACACCAAAGGATGCAATCAAATGGTTGAGAATGAACTGCAGATTGTAAAGATGCTTTTCTTGCTGCAGTATCAAAGCAAGTGTTACCACTCAAATTAATCAAAATCCATCAGCTCTCAAGGAATATGATTCCCAAATCCTAATGGGCTAGGAAATTTCATAACAGAAAACTGTGGACCACAAATCCAGGATACTGAATTCAGGCTAGTCCCACCATTTTGTAATTCAACAAGATATAACAAGCCAAACATCCATTGGAAATTTTCACTAATAGCAGTTTCCACCCTCCGTTTTTGCAGTGCACAGTAGTAGAGGTTATATTTGTGATGATGGTTACATGGATCTACTGGTTTTGTCCCTAAAAGTTTTGAAAATAAAAGTAGCACCATTGTTGTTGAGTGAATTGGGCTTTAGAATAGCTGCTCAGTCTATATAGTTCTAGATATAGATCTTTCTAATTACTAAATATTATGTTGTTGTTGTTGTTCAGCATAGCAGCTTCTCATCAATTGTCTTCACATCTGTCTGGAACAAAGTCAGAGATGTAAAAGTATCATCATGACGATGGCTTTCTGTTATATTGGTCCTTCCATGAATAGGAAGCCACTATGAGTTTCAATTATTTATTTGTTATAAAGTAAATTATTCCCGTTTGTACAAGGTCCAAAGGATTTATTTAGAACCCCTGTGTGTATTGTGTATATGGAGAGTGTTTTTATTTATTTGTGGTGGAACTGTTTTTCCACCAAAAGAAGGTTTTTGCTATGATTGTTTATTAGATCTTTTACGTTGAAAATCATATGAGATCACTCTATGTTATATTCCTAGCCGATTTTCCTGTTAGTTCTTTCTTACTGCGCTTTGTTGTATTATGAGGTGATTTGCCTCTTTACCCCATTAATATTTCAGCCAGAACATTTGTCTTCTAATCTATCAAATAAATATTTTCCATTTCATCTTGTACTATTTCTTTTTTCCTTTGGGATATTAGCGCTCACAATTTGGGTTTCTCCTCCTTGAATACAGTCAAAAGCATCTTAGTATCAGAGGTATCCCTCTTCCAATAATTAGCAATCAGCCCTCATGTATGGGCAATTTGTTGTTATTTCAAAATTGATACCCTGATCATTTAGAGAGAATATGGATAATCTACTACATTTCTTTAAAATTTTAGAATCTATTATCTATTCTTGGAAATATCTCTGTTATTGCTTTTTTTTTGTTGACTCTGTGACTAGCCCATGAAGTTTATTTTATAACTGTGTTGTCAACACAGTTCCTTGTTCCGGAAACTTCTCATGACATCTACAGGGTGCTGTAGATCTTATGGGTAATGGTGATCCCGTTTTTCATAGACAAGATCGGTTTTATTGTATGGTTACCCCATCTTTTTTATTGGAGTGTGAATATATAATGCTTAAATATATACATATCCTTCTGTATGGAACAGTATTGTGTAATATTCAGTATTTGAAATATAAGTCTGGACTCTGCATACAGCAGTTTTTTTTTGTGCATGTTCTTTGTATGGAAGATTTGTATTTTAGCCTTAGTTTTTTGCATGGAACAATTTTATAGAGTTTATGCCTTAGAGAGCAGTATGTAGGGTCATTTCCTTGTTTATTTTCTGTCTTACAGAGATATGTCCTTCTAGACAAAGATTATCTCCTTGCAGCAAAATATTTCTAAGAGTAGAGAAAAATGTCAATGCTCTATCCCAAGACTTTATCTGCCTTGGTCTAGGTTGTAACTTATCGGTTTCATAATTATGCTTTCCATATTTTGATGTATTCCCAAACATGGTGGCAAGGACCAACCCACGTTCTCATCACGACTGAGGCAAGCCAGGGGTTCATAACTGTATGTTTTTTTATGTTTATCAGGCACCCATGTTGTCAGCATGACTTAGAAGACATGGCTTAGACATAATTCCATGCTTATTAAGCACCTACATTTTCAACTTGGCTTGGCATGCGATATAATCTTATTATAAGAATGTTTGGAGAACATACTGTTCTATGTAATTGTTCTGGCCATTTGGTAACATTCCCAAGTCAGTTGACATGGTTGATTTCACATATTTCTTTTCATGAAGTTGTTGCACCAGTTTACCAGTGGAGGCAATCTTGCATGGCCAAATGTTGTGTTTTGAGAAACTTGAGAGACATCTTTATTTTGCGAGTGGAAGCTTTGCTATATCTTAATCTGAGTGGCGAAGTGCTGCACTTTTATTTACAAGATCATTCAAATTGTACATTTCTTACTCAGATTTGTCTTACAGGTTCTATCAGGGGAAAATCTTGAGTGAAACATGACAAAATTCAGGGCTTCTATTTGCTACCCAGTGAAAGAGTGCATGGATTTATTAGCAGATTGTTTTTCGTTAATATGTGAGTGGGTTTGATGGAGTAATTACATTGCAATAAGATTTTTGCCTCGTAGTGCTCATTAGTTCATTTTCAATGGAGTCATTGTAGGATATAACTTATCGGAGAGATTGTCTGTAAATAGAGAATTAGACCACTAAATATCTTATCCATATCCGTTTTTATTCCTTTTTAGTACGACTTGCAAACAAATTTACTTTTTAAAAACAAGTGTCAGCTGACCTTACGAAAGAAAGCATTAGAACATAATTCTGAATGTTTTCAGTTTGGATACAATTGTAGTCCTAGGAATAGTTAAACTGTATGCCTTGCCCAGGAAATTACCTGTACAACACTCTTGATAAGCTTTTCGTCTCCGATACAAAACGCATTAGTTCAAATTGTCAATTTATTTTATGCTTCTATAGGCTACTTTAAATTCCAGCAAAAGCATTTGATAGGGGACTAACTGCCTGTCATTAATTTCCTGTATATACTTCGAAGTTTCTTTTTTGAATAAGTTTGAGGTCAATGGACAGTATCCGCTCTGTTCAATTTGTCAACGAACTTGCTCTCATTTACTGTCTAAGTCAAGTATTTTCAGCTGTGTTGATTTCTATTTGACACTCTGTATTGCCTTCACCGTTACTTTTTGAAACCTTAAAAGTTAATAGTGCGGTTTGCTTTATTTATATAAACAAGTCCTGTACAGGCTCATTACAGGTATTCCTTCCATTCCTTTAGAGAATAAACATTTCTACGATATGGCCTATACAATTTCTTCCACTCCTCCCCATTCTCCAACCAAAATGCCGTCTTTCTCTAGCGATTAAATGTTTTTTTACATAGTGATAGGGGCTGACATACATCCTTTGATGTATTCTGAAGAATGGAATGCATCCCCACCTTGTACACTTGATTTGAGTTCCCATTACCCCATCTCCCAGTGGACTATCTGATAAATCTAGCCATTCTTCTCCTGCACTAAATTTGTAGCTTTTCCCCATAAGTTTTCATGGCCCCCATCCCATAATATGCAATCTCACAGGCTAGCTATTCATGCTATCTTGGAAAAACATCTCTATCTTTCTCACAACCCTTGATACAAATCCAAGTCAAGAATACCTGGAATTGGAGATTACAGACCTCAGTCACTCTGGAACAAGATTTTCAGTGGTTTGACTTGCACTTGTAGTTATTTATTTTCTACAAATTTGCATGTCAAAGTCTAGATTCAACTGAAGTAATTGTAGGAATTTGTTTTTTTAGAAGAAACATCTTCAATGAAGCTTTGTAATAGTTCAAATACTCCTGTGAGAAAGAACTCCATAAAGTTTCTGTAATATCTTGAATTCTGTGAGACTCTGTTTTATGCTGAACTCTCTGCGATTCTGTTTTTGGTTGTTTGACTTACAATTGTATCTATTTATTTTCTATAAATTTTCTTGTCAAAATCTTGAATCAACTGAAGTAATTCTAGCTTATTTTTTTCCCGGGAGGAACATCTTCATTGAAGCTTTGGAACAATTCAGAATTCTTGTGAGCAAGAACTCCATAAGATTCCTGTAATAGGTGGACTGAACTGTTTGTTCTTGTTGCAGTTTCCTATGGGACGGATCCACTGTCTGTTGAAGTCTCGAGTATCTACAAATGGAAGGGTGGGAGCAACTGGAGCTGTTTATTATGCAGCCATTCTGGAGTATCTCACTGCAGAGGTTTTAGAACTTGCAGGAAATGCCATTTAAGATCTCAAGGTTAAGCATATCACCCCAAGGCATTTGCAGCTCGCTATTAGAGGAGACGAAGAACTTGATACTTTGATCAAAGGTACCATAGCAGGTGGAGGTGTCATCCCTCACATCCACAAGTCACTTATTAACAAATCCACAAAAAAAGATTAGTTCTTTGTGTGGGGATTGTGTCAAGTGTTTTATTTATTGTAGGATGTGGGCTAAAATGTTTAGCTCAACGGAGTGTTGGGATCAGTACATGTGGATTTAGGAGTGCACTATATTCTTCTCCTGTTGTTTTGGTATATATGTTTGTTTTGAACCTACTGTAACTAGTGTGATATGAATAGCCATTTGATCTGCAAAAATTTGACTTGATACTAATAACCAATTGATCTGCAGAAATTGACGTAATATTAGTAGCCAATTGATTTGCAGAAATTGACTTGATATTAATAGCCACTTGATCTGGAGAAATTGACTTGATTAAAGTGCCAAACTTCAAAAACAGTCTGATGCCCACATGCAGTTAATACAGAATGTATTTTGAAAACTAGGATTTAACTTTGTAGTGCTTGAATCATCATTTCATGTTGGTTTTCATCTGTTAGTAGCTAGATACGTTTCTCTTACAATTAGATTGTTCTAAGTTATACCTAAATTTCTTTATGGGGTACATACTTTCCTCCAAAAGTTCACAATTTATTGGAAACCAAAACTATAGAACTTTTTTTCTCATGTTTTGCATTGGCATTTCCAGATATGTTACACTTTCTGGATTTTGCCTTCGAACACATGTTCTCAGTGCTCTATGAAAGGTTTTTATATGGTATTGGTACCCCTCTGCTTATTTTCATGCTTTCCTGTAAAATGTCTTCTTGTTCTTTTGTTCTTTTCTATGTTTTGCAGACTCACCGGAAAGCTAAAGCTGAACCACTGTTTTTAAGTCATAAAGCACAACTTATTCCTTTAAATTGCTTTTGGGCAAGTAAGTTGTGATGCTGGATTGATCGACCTCTGTGAAACTTCCTGCCTCGTAGACAGCACTGTTGGGCAGTGGAGGAATTACATTGTAAAGGTAGAGGAGACAACAACAAATAATCCCCTTGGGATTTAATTTGGGAAATTTATTGATTTGATTTATTTTAAATGATTGATTGGATTTTATTATATAAATAATTGAGAGAAACGAAGAATAATAATTTGTATAATTTTGATTAAAGATTTATTTTATTTTGGACAATTTATTGATTAGGTTTAGTTTGAATGATTGAATTATTATAACATTTATTATTTTAAACCAAAATACAATTTTTTCAATTTAACATTTCTATCGGCCTCTCTTTGCACCTTTTGGGGCAATTGCTAGTTAGTACTAATAGAAGGGTTTTAGTACCAGCAAAATTGTGGACCAGTGTTTGCGCATTCATGGCCATCGGCGCAAACGGTTCGCTATTCGAGTTTATCAAGTACTCAACAACATGGAAACCTTTGTTCTGACACGCGTTTGCGTCCTTTTTGGAAAGTTCAAAGTCAAAACAAGGCATTGATGGTTCTATGATATACTCAACCATAACAAAGCCCTATTTTTTTATCACAACTACACCATACTTGGGATGTGGTCGGTTGCATCATGTCTGCAATAGGTTTGGTGAAGTTCATAGAGACAGAGAAGATCTTTTGGTTCGTGTTTTGGTTATTATAAGTAACTTTGCCCTTAGATCCAAGGATTATGTCTTATCTCTGTGTCACGATCTTTCCAAGGCATAATTTGATGTAATACTCAATGTAATATGTATAAATATGGCCAGGAATCTCCATGTCATGCTAGCTAGTCAATCAATCTAGTCAATCTTTTCGATCAAGCTCTACATTTTGTAAACTTTGTGTCTGAGCTATATAATAACATAATTTATGTAACATGATCTTGCTTGATATGAGACTCAGTTCTTGATCTGTTGTTCCCATTGTGACTTCTTATCTTTTGTGATCGTTGTTTAGCAAGCACCAATATGGGAAGGACCCCGCACAGTCGCATTCTTGATTGTAAAGTATTCTATTTCATTTGTGTTCATATCGCTTTCAGTTTACTATGGTATATAAATGTGTTATTCTATACAACATGTGTATGGTTAATGGATTTATGCTCATTGTTGTTTTCACCATGTAGCATTATATCTTTTATATAGTCAATTTTAGCCTTTGATCACCATAATTTATAGTATCCTGTTGATTGTCTTGAATCTGTGGTTTTGATTGTACTTTGAAAGGAGATTATTAATTAATCAATTCATTTCTATTTATTTGTAATGATTTGAGATCTCAAATGTGTTACGAAGGATCAGATATATTGTTTCCCCTGAGACAAGAATCACCGTTGGCAATCTCATTCTTTTTTGTGATCATTTGGAGTTTTTCACCTTAGGACTAATACAACACTAGGACTTGAAACATAGTGCTCTATTATGCTCTATGGTAAATACCCTTGCCTCATTACATCCCTTTGAGTTTATAAACAATAGTCATTTTTTTGGTTTGATTGTGGAAAATGATTCAAGCTCAGGAACATAGAACATTTTGTTGCCATACTATTCAGAGGTATAATTAACCTCAGTAATGATCCTTAACTTGTGACGACGTATGATTTGTGCCCAAACTCTGTCTACAATCATATTTATTATTGAATAGAGCTTTTGTACACTCAATATGGTTTCTAATATAATAATTAGAGTTTGATCTACTTTCTGAACAGTTTCTCCATAAAGTGAGTTTGGTAGAAGGATAAGTGATCAGTTTGATAACGATTGGTTTAGTATTCATGTATTTCATTGATATTTTATATTCTATGTGATTTAGATTAGTCTAAGGATCTACATTAGAACTCTTGCTCGAGCAAGAAATGACATACATTAATATATTATCATAGGATAGTTTTGTATTGGATTTCATTTACATGCTTTACTTTTGATTTTAGTATTTGATTTCAGGAGACTAAGGTCCAGAACTAAAATCTTTTACTTTCAATTCCAACCTACAATTGAATGCGTAAACATTGCCTTGAAGCAACGAAAGATGGTGTTTTGGAGCCAAGCCAAGGGATTTGAAGTGAAGGACTACCTAGAAGGGTCCTAGATCCTTGCACATATGATTTCAGTTTTGATGATTGTTTTAGCATCAGAAGTAGATTTCAATTGCTTTCTACGAGTAGAATAGAAGATTATTATTTAGTTGTTTTTAAAGAGAAAAATAGTTCTCACGTTGCCTCTACATATAGTGTTTACAGCTCATTAGCTTACGTCCCAGATTGACTTGTGAAGGGATTTTATTGTGACATTAAAATAGCCCAACAATCTCCACAGTTTTGTAAGCACTAATAAGTGTTGATCAAACGACCCATTGATGGGTAGTGGGTTTGTAGGTGAAAAAGACTAGATATCTTCAAAGGGGTATGACCAGTGTCCCTAGTCATACATGCAAGCACTCTAGCCATGGCTCAAGATGAAATACAAGGCGTACTTATCCTTAGAGTTACACGATGTTGTGAGGGTTGGACCACGTATATGGGCACTTATGAGGAACTATTGAAGGGCATCCATCAAGGGGAACCTTGATCCTCAGTCATCATGAAACTTTCAACAAGGGTGACGAGGAGACTATTGAATTTCACTCCACCAATATTCCGTTCCCCTGCTCAAATCACTAGTGTTTGAAGGGAAAGTTATGACACCCTTGGAATGTGAGGTTCTTGAAGGGCATGGGAGTCGGCACCCTTGGCACCAAATGGACGATAAGGAAATCTTCGATCGCAAGTGTTTGAAGGGAAACCCATGGCACCATTGGAACATGAGGTTCTTGAATGGCACAAGAGTTGGCACCAAAAGGAGGATAAGAAAATCTATGATTGTGGTTAATTCATAAGTCCTTAAGGATTGATATGTTATGGATGATTAAAAAGAAAAACTTAATAAGTTATTTGAGTATCAAGTTAATCTAATGTTAATCATTATTGACTTTGAAAACTAAACTTAATGAGAAAGCATAACAAATGAATGGAATGGCTTGGCTAATGTTAATAAATTAACACTTAAAAGGGGGTTAAATGTAAGTTACACTTAAGAATATATATATAAAATTGAATTACAAGCTATAATGTTTAAAAGGGGGATTAACCTAAAGTTAAATTAATGTGAAATTAAGTGAACTAAAATCTAAATATATATGTGCAAGAATTGAATTATTTGAATAAATAATTGAAAGAAATAATTAAATCTAAGAAAACCTCACCTAATTGAGAAAATCCTAGAAAAGATAACTAAATTTGAAATGGAGAAATTAAGAAAATAACTACAACTTGGATTCTTGGTAGTTAACAATGAGATAACTAAAACAAATTGCAAAAGTGAAAAAAAGGGAAAAGGGCATAAGGGAACAACTAGGAGCAAATTTAGGAACATGTAACTCTTGGGTGAGAAAATCTTTAGTTTTTAATAAAATAATAAGAATTTACATGAGAGCCAAATTGTGGATTGGGCATGTGTCTGGGTGAATAATCAACTTTATGGAATTAAATAATTAATTATTTTTGCATTGAAAAAAAATGTCACATCTAAATGCTCACCTAAAAGACTATGTAAAAAGAAGACATTCTTATGTGGGGGATCTTTGAGCTCCCTAGTCTTGGATGGGTGTGGTAATGACATTCTATATATCTTTTGAGAACTTGTGATATTATAATCTTGTGATTGTGAAATTGTGATCTTGAGTACTTGTTGGATAGTGTGGTGAATAGGAACTTGTTGATTTGGAAAGATCAGGGTTATGGCCCAAATTCCTATCACCCCACTATGGTTCGAGGGGCCAAAGGGAAGAAGAGTATCTTGGCATTGGTAGGGTGGACAACTGAATGACTTATCAACTTTGATCTAGTGCACTGGGATTGCAAAAGATTTGGTCATTGGAGGAGCTTCAAGCTAGGAATGAGGATTGTGAACAACCTACATTGAAGATTCTACACTCACTTGGTTGAATGGTATTGTTGTAGAAAATTTTAAGTGATAATGTACATTGAGTATTGATGTTATAAATTTGTTGTGATTATATTTTATAGATGTATGTATAGCTAGGTATATATTGAAAAGGTTTAAAATTGATCTAAATGTAATTTTTCTTCTATTTAGTCTTAATAATAATAATAAAAAATAGAGGGGAATTTTGGGACCACATTTAGGGGTCCTACAATTAATATATTATATCTACGATGAAACTCTGTCACGATATTGTAGAGGTAAACATAATCCCCAATTTCTCTTCCATGGAGCTCTTATACTCTTTCACAAATTTTGTAGTGAGGAAAATGTATTAGTGGAATAGGAAGAAGAAACAATGGAAACCAATCAAGAACAAATGGTGTAAAAAGTTTTCCTATGTGGCTGACATTTTTCACTTAGTAGTTCCTAGTATGTTGCTTGAGTCATACTTGGACCCATATGAACACATTCAACACTTTCAATGCAGTACAATTAATGAGTTCGTCAAAGAAGCCTACTCTTAGAGTTTCCATCTATTAAGTGCATACATATGGTAATATTCAAGTAAATGTCGAAGAAACAACATGGTAATTTAGTCCTTCAACTTTGGGGTGAAAGCTTTCCAAAGGGGATGGCATGTGTTGTGTACCTACACATATGTTTGTAAATGCAATTATATATATTTTTATATTTTGTATATAAGCTCGTAATTTGATATAATGCACACACAACATTTTGGTATATGAAAACATATCCATGTTTATAAGCTACTTTGTATGTGATTCATAATTAAGTTCTAGTTTTGTAAAATACAAATGGTAGTTGGCTGGCTAGACAAATGTAGAAATTTCTTTCTTCTTGAAAAAAAATGATCATAGATAGAGAACATTGGTTGGTTTTTCAAGGACAGTGTAGCCAAGTGGACCAAGGCAATGGATTGTGAATCCACAATATGTAGGTTCAATCCCAATCATTCAGCCATAAAACAAGAACAAAAATAGACTGGATTCGATCCTTTGTCTTTTTTTATTGTTTTAGTCATTTGATATTTTTGTACAAGGCCACTCATGTTGAACAAGACTCCATAAAAATAAATTGCGTGCTTAGGATTAATTAGTTGAATAAGAACACACTTACCTCATAAAGGTAGTTAGGGTATTAGTCCCTCTTTCATAGTCAGTCCAAATTTATTATCAATCAACATTGTTACTAATTTGAGTGTTTTTAGATACATTGTCACCCTTATCCTCCATCATCTAATATCCTCCATTGATCCTCAAAGCTCGTGAAATAAGAACAAGATCAAATTTAAGGAGTTTCACTCATAGCATCACTCTCAATGGGAATAATGACCATACACCTTATAATATCATTCGAGCTATATTCTTAGCAAAGGGATTTAAACGATGCCGTAAAAGGCAATTTTTAAATAAAACAACTGCCCAATATCCTTTATGAAAGGGAATTACAAGCTGAAGCCATAAGCACTCTAAGACAAATAAACATCAATTACAAACTCACTCTACAATAAACAATTTTATAGCATGCTCAAACAGTCCATTCTTAACCTGGAAACTAAGTTACCATAGTTTGATCCAAGCAATTAAATACAGTAGTAGGGGAGATGCCGAGGACTATAATTAAAAAGAATGAGTTATTGCCAGACTGTTTGTTGTTCATGGTCAGCAAATGTTTCCAAGTTTCCAAATTTGTATTGCAAGGGTTCCTATAAATGGTATAATGTTACAGCCTAGTATATTTTGGTTCATGTTGTCAACGTACAGCATTGTTTTATATGAAGATTTCCTGAAAACATTTGAAAAATTATATTGAACCTATGCTTAAGTAGAAATGAAAACATACCTTGTACCTGACTACTGATGCAGGCTGTTATACAAGGCTTTTCCCCAAATTTGCACCTGTTACACGTTTCACATGGCACTACCAAAAATCCCCACAAGAACAATCTCCATCCTTGAAATGGTGAAAACGGTAAGCATCCCTTACAACAATTTCTCGTGCAACAATCTTAGAGATGAACTTGGTTGCAGAATGGCAGTCATTGCACACTCTAAGGTTTTTGACAATGCGGATAGGTGTTCCATGGGAAGTCTTGATAAGCCCAAAGGCAATGGCCAGCTTCTCGCTATGATGGCAGATAATGTGTTCTTTCTGTTCCTCCTCCACATCATAAAGCGCAGCATTCATGGTGGTCAAATACCCTGCCTCCTTCATCTGCCCAGCCAAACTCTCCAACTTAGCATAAATTTTTTCTGTTTCTGGCTGTGATCTGTCTCCAGCAAGGAAGGCATACACTTTGCTGTTCACCTCAATCCAGCTATATCCTGGCATCTTCCTCAACCCCCTGTCTTTCATCATTTTTCTTACCTTTTCCACACCATCCCACCTTCCAGCTGTAGCATAAATGTTTGATAGCAGCACATAATGTGCAGAATTTTGAGGGTCCAATTCAAAAAGTCTTTCTGCCACATATTCTCCTAGATCCACATTGGCATACATTCTACAGGCACCAAATAAAGATCCCCAAATAGCAGCATTAGGCTTTACTGGGATTTTGTTGATAAAGTCTAGGGCCTCATCCAGGAGTCCAACACGACCAAAAAGGTTAACCATGCAGCAATAATGTTCTACTGCTGGTGTGACGTTATACCTTGCTTTCATGCTACTAAAATATTGCCAACCATCATCCACTAACCCTGAATGGCAACATGCAGTCAGCACACCAACAAAGGTGACATGGTTTGGCTTTGTGTCAGAGTATTGCATTTGTTCAAAGAGTTGAAGGGCTTCCTTCCCATGCCCATGCAAGGCATATCCTACAATCATTGCATTCCATGACACCACAACTGGCTCAAGTATTTTGTCAAAAGCTTTTCGTGCATTCTTGATGCTTCCACATTTGGCATACATGTCTATAAGGGCATTCCCCACCATAATATCGGATTGAAACCCACTTCTAACTATGTCTTCGTGGACCTGCTTGCCCTGCTCCAAAGCCGCCAAATTGGCACATGCTGGAAGGAGGTTCACAAAGGTAACAGAGTTTGGGTTCACACGCTTCTGTCGCATTTGAAAAAAGAGATCTAGGGCTTCAGTAGAACGCCCATTCTGTGAACATCCAGCTATCATGGCAGTCCATGAGACAGCATCGTGTTGAGGTACTTTTTGGAAGAGTTCCATAGCTTCGTCAACGCAACCAGTCTGGACATATCCAGCAATCATTGTCGTCCAGGAGACCTGATCTCGTTCAGGCATTCTGTCAAATACATTTCCTGCATCCTTTATACTTCCACACTTGATGTACATATCAACAAGAGCACTCCCCACAAACACATCCGACTGAACGCCATTTTTAATTATGCAATTGTGAATCCTCTTTCCATGCTCCAAATTCGCCAAACTGGTACAAGCCGATAGAACGCTGGCAAAGGTAAAATGATTTGGCTGGACCTTAGTTCCTTGCATCTGGTAAAATAGGTTCAAGGCCTCGTCACCAGATCCATGCCTGGCATAAGCTGCGATCATTGCAGTCCGGGAGACTACATTGTGTATAGGCATTTCGTCAAACACTTTGCGTGCATAATCTATAATTCCAGATTTCACATACATGTCTATGAGAGCACCTCCAACAACAATATCAGACTGAAACCCACTCTTAATAATGCAGTCCTGAATCTCCCTGCCATGTTGCAGAGATGCATCGGAGAGCAAACTGGCGTATGTAAAGTGATCCGGTTGAATCCCTCCTTGTTTCATTTGGTTGAAAAGTGACAAGGCCTCCTCTGAATTCCCATGGGCTGAATAAGCCGCAATTATGGCATTCCATGATACCACATTCTGCTGAGCCATCTCCCTCAAAGCACAGCAGGCATCCACCATTTTCCCGCATTTGGCATATACGATCACAACACTGGCTCCCAGAAACAAGTCGGGTTCGAAACCGGTCGCAATTATGTGGGCATGGACCAGTTTGGCCTCTGCGAAGGATTTACTCTTAACGCAAGCCTGCAATAGAGAAGAGTAGATTGAGGCGTCTGGCACTGGCACAGATGATGATCTTAAAACATCGAGAGCTTCTTTTAAACGGCCCTGCTTACAAAGTCCTTTCACGTCTTCAATACCAATGCTGTGGAAATGGGTGCCTGAACAGGAGCTGGGATTACTTTTGCAATCTGTTTCTTCCATCCCCAACCCATTCCACAAGGCGGCAGTTTGAACCGTCCGGGCCGGTTGAAGGCCAAGAAATAATCGCAGAAGCTGTTTGCATTGAATGCGCGACAATAGTAGCATACTGGCATGCCATGTTCAGATTCAGTAATGGATTCATACCATTTGGCTTTCGCTTGGAGTTGAATGGGATCCTTAACCTGCCCTGATCACTAACAAAGAGTTCGTTCTATATTTTATAAAATTTATCATAATTGAGTTACCATGAACCATTTCATTGCCTTGTTTTCTAAGGCAATTTTTCAATTCGCATTCGGGTTTTGAGTTGGGACTTGCAAGAAGACTTCCAGTAGATTGGTATTCATTACCATGACTGGGAAAGTCTCTCAATCAAAATGAGGTTGTGCAATTAGTGGAGGCTTTGCAATTGTTGAATGATGAACACACAGCAGCTGCTCCTGATACAACTTTGAATAGAGTGGGGTGTGTGATACAACTTTGAATAGAGTGGGGTGTGTCTAGCACTCTCATGCATAATTTATTCCCAATTTGCACTTAACAACACTATATTGTTTAGTTTCTTCTCACATTGCGCTTGTAAAAAATGAATTGTTGTATTGTTTGTGGATGATACTTTTATCTTACAAAGTAATGTTGTTTTAATTTTGGGTCTGAAGAAATAGTCAGCAATATATTTAGGATTATTCACTTAATTTTTTTTTGGTTTTTTTTGGCATTCAAGTTTTACAAAAGAATGATGTTATTTTTTTTTTAACTTAAATATGTATTAAATCTACTACATAAGTTTGAAATAGAAGATTGTAAACTATGTGCTACACTTTATTAATAAAAAATAAAGCTTATTAAAGAGAGTGGTTCTCCAA
>APFE030089621.1:1692-50711 GCA_000404065.3 Pinus taeda
TATCCGAGTGAACACACACTTAGAAGGGCTGTTGGCTAAGGCCAATCGGAACAACAAGTTGCTAAGGAACATGAAAAACCATTATTGGGCAAGAATGCATGTTTGCAAGGCGAAGATGAAAATGTTCCAAAGAAGGTTGTCCGAGGTCCGCAAGAGGAGGAAGAAGACCAACCCACTCCGTATCTTGGCTGAGGCATCCCTCACTCATCATGGTACTGATCAGCCTTGATCTAGCATCAAAATCTGAAAAATTTGAGAATTTTGGAGCATTTTGCAAATTTTTGGTAAAATTACAGGTTTTTCCTGTGGAATGGTCTCACCCCGGGTGAGACCATTTTGGAGGACTGCTCAGAATTTTGAAAACTCGGCATTTTTGGAAAGGGCATGCAAAGAGAAAAATTACCAATACTTGGGAGAAGCTTGATTTTGAGATTTGAGCCTCCAAAAGCTCAAAATACATCAAAAAAATGACTTTCTGCCCACTTTTTGAGTTGCAGAAAGTGACCTTGGGAGAAATGGTCTTTGAGGGGGCAAAACAACTCCAAATTCAGAAATCCCACTTGGGATGGAAAGTAGACAGACCAAGCTTTCCAATGAGCCATCTTGCACCTGATTTGGACCAGTGGAACCCACTCAAAAGTTTCCGCAAAGGGGCGCGACCATTTGAACAGGGGGCACGACCATTCGAGCCAGCTTTGCCAGAATTGACCTTTTTTGTCAAAAAAACACTGTTTTGACTATGGTTGACCATTTTTACTTTTAGATGATGGATAAATGTAATATTTTCATGGCACTTTGATAGATTTTATCTCTCTTTACCCTTCTAGAAGCTTCCTTGATGTAAAAAGTGAATAATTAATGCATGAATCAGTTAGCTAAGTAATAGAGGCAAGTTGTTGGACTGCCTATTATCTAGTGCTTAATTTAGAATTAGTTAAAACTGCTCCTAGGAAGCTGAGCTCGACCCCTAGAGGTGGGGAAAGGAGTTAGATGGTCTATATTATGCTCTCTCTTTCTCATTTTCATGGTTGGACTCTTGTGGGAGAAAGCTTTATTGTATATTGTACATCTATCTTTGCAATTTGAAGAAGAGGAGGGCCAGGGTTTTGCAGACATCATTGTGGATTCTTGTGGATTGTTGTGTTGATGGTGTGTTCTCTACATGTTCTTGTAAGTTTGTTTATGTATTCCACATCTCTCTTTGCTTCTATTTTGGACAGATGAAGTGGTAAAGTTTGAAATCATGCTTTGACATGCTCGGCTTTTTAGTTTGTTCAAAATTTATGTTTTCTACTGTCTAGAGAGGATTCTAATGGTTGTTTGCCCTCTTTAGCTCCTTCTCTATCATCCCTGATCATCCATCTCAGATTAAGGCATCAGCGCTCATTCCTACCTTGCCCCAAAGATCCCCCTGCAAAAACTGTGCTCAATCCCCGCACCCTGAATTGCACTCCCTCCAATTGCCACCAAAAACCCAAAATCTTTAAATCAACTCCCCTTATCAATTTACTAGCCTAATATCTTTGATCCTAATTGGTCAGCTTATCATATTGAAAGATCTACCGAATCTGACCCGAGAGAGCCTTCTCATACCTCGTAGGGCTAGCTACGAGGTGAAATGGTTTGATGTAGCCTTGAGAGTTTGTCTATCTCAACCTAGGTGAATTCCAAGCGCTAACACAAGGGGGGCTGCGTTGTCGTGTAGGTTGGCTAGAAAGTGACCATTGTAGTCACTATTCACGATGTGATGCTTGACTTGAGACCAAATGGAGTGGGCAGCAGGCATTTAAGATGCATTTTATGGGCAAGATTTGGGAAAATATGCCACCAAGGGAGCATTAATGAACCGAATTTGGGGGGAACGGCCGAATTCAATTTCAAAAGGCGCTATAAATTATAAAGGGCTTCCCTGCAAACAACACTTGGTCATTTGTGAATTGAGTTGTTGTGTGCCCTGAGTATCCCGAACCGAGACCTGTTTGTCCTATGTAAAGTGTTGTTTGAGCCCCTGAGTGAGCGGTTGAGAGATTTCTGGACGAACAAGACGGCAGTGTCCGAAGCAGCCAAGGAAATCGCAGAGATGACCGCCGAAGAAGCCACGCAGGCCCTGACCATAGAAGATTCCCCTGAAGGCGCTGGGATTGTTGCGGAAATCCCTAAATAGAAAGATAAACAACCAATGATTCCAGTGTGTGTGTCCCCTCGAAACCCAATGCACACCAGATTAACGATGGAGGAAAAAGGGAAAGCAGATAACTTGGAAACCAACGAGGAGGAAGAGGACCTGGAGGACCTCATAATTGAAGAAGACGAGGATGAGGGCATGGAGGAAGAAATTGAGGTTGCGACCCCTCCAACAAAGCTGCCAGTGTATGTCCCCCTATGGAAGGAGAAGGCAAAAGTGCCCAAGGACCTCGATAAGAGCAACAGCTCTCTCCAGACTCCACTCCTCCCGAACGACATCATCTTTGAGGGCACGTACCTGGGATGGGTGTCGAACTTGAACTTTGAATATTGGGATCTCGCTGAACACAAGAAATTCCCTCACCTAGAGACCGCACAGCTCATGAAGCTAAAGCAGAACACCGCAACAGGGGTTATAGAATTGGAGTTGTGAAAGTGGTTACATGGAGTTGAAAAGGCAGGGTTACTAAACTTGCTTTGGGTGTTGCATTACCACCGCACCCCAGTGATTATCTTTGTCATCAGGCAGCTCCTCTGCCAGGTGCATGGTGGGTGTTTATGGCTGGAGGAACCCATCCCCATCACAGACCACTTAATCCATCGCATTACTCGGCTCCCATGTAAAGAAGAGGACCCCGCAGACATTTCGGAGGGAAAGAGCAGCGATTTGGCCATCGTGGAGGCCATGAAAAAGAAATACAAGCTGGAGAAGAAAAAATGGGCTACGCCATATCCAGCATCAACAACAAAGTAGTGAAAGTTGCAACCCAGATACTGGCAGTAAGCTCATGCAGAAGTGACGCGTGGATGAGGTACCGGGCTAGTGGTGGCACTTGCTAAATAGTGCACAGAAGGGGTTTAGTTTAACTAGTCTGAATTCTTGTGCAAAAATTTCCTGGAGAATTGTCACGAGGCACAGGAACAAGGAAAAATGTTCCACTATGCATGGCTTCTACTGTCCATAGTGCTGGTGGCGAGGGAATTGCCGGAGGACAGCTAGTTCCCCACAATTGCAAGGGATCTCCCAGAGGCCGTGAAGTATGCTTCGCTATGGGCCACTAAGGACGCAAACTGGATCCGCGCTTGTAAGATATTTTGGGCATTCATGTAGATGAACATTAAAATGGGGATTAAAGGCAAGCAGAGGTTATCACCCACTATCTACAACAGTCTGCAAAGTTTTGTAGAATTTAAAGCGGACTTTCATCACATATACCTCAGGGCACACAAGGACCCTGCGAAGAAGGGGAGTGAGCTACCCTACATAGCCATAGATGATGTGATCTTCAGCATACTAGAGACGTGGCCGCCAGAGTGGCGCGCTTCGAACATCTCTGCGCTGGAAAAATCTACTACGTAAAAGAAGGAGGAAGCAAAAATACACGTGGCACAGTTGGCGAAAAAGATAAGGAAAGAGGCAGCAACAGCAAAAGCGCAGGAGGCACGAGATGCTGAGCAGGCAGTAATAGAACATAAAAAGGCCGTAGCAATAGCAGCACAGAAGGCGTGTGAGGGCCAGAAGTCACCTTCGCTTGATCAGGAGAAAGAGATGGAAACAGAGGAAGAAGAGGGTGTCACAGACCCATAAACAGCGTCAACACAACTAAAGCACCAGTTCTCGAGTGAGTGAACAAGGCCGAGCAAGAACATAGAAGTATCCAAGTTGTCTATCAAATCGATCACCCTTACTGAGGGGGATCTACACGATATATGTGAGACGGTGCACAACGTCCCCACAGAGGCCCTCCAGAACTTCGTGGTGGAGAATTAGATTGTGTTGGGGGCCATCTGAGCATAGATTCAGGTGTTGTAGGTGCGCGCTCCTTGAGCTAGTACCCTCTCGACCAGCCTCGCAGTAGGAATCACCGCAGCTGAGGAAATGTTGCGCGCTTGTACAACCAACACAATAGTGATGCCATAAGGGGCATTGGTTACAACAAATGATGTCGATCGGCCTATGGTTAGTACACTGAAGGGGATAGGGATCAACATGGCTACGCTCCCGCGGGAGATGCTCTATGTTCTGTAGGATGGGATTACTGCAGAACTGCGGGCTAGGGAGAGCCGCGCATTGCAGGTGTTGAGTGAGCAGAAGATCAACATGGAATAGTTGAGCTTGCAGCGCAACGAGATCGTGTCTCAGAACTGGCAAATCGTACGCGTACTTGAAGAATCGTGCCAGATGGTCCCTGAACTAGCCATCCTAGCAGAAGCACCAATAGAGACACGCATCCAGAGATTAGCAGCAGGGGTGCGCGAGGCGTGCGAAGAAATGGCCAAGGTTCAGCTGGAGCTAAACCTTCAGATAGCAGATCTGCGGTTGAAGGAGCAGCCATCCGCTCCTCTAGAAGTAAGGGAATAGCGCGTCAGTGCTATTACATTGGCGATGGAGGAGATCAACAGTGTAGTAAGGGACTACACCAGAATGTTGGAAGAATCATTAGAGGTCCTCACCAATCTGTAGGAGGACCCGAACATTCAGCGCTTAGAAACAGAGGCGCGTGAGCTACAACTTAGTAAAACAACGTCAAAGTGACCACGTAGATGGTGGCCCTCACTCAGAGACTCGTGTGAATGCAATAGGCCAAAACGCTTAAAGAGCAAGTAGACGCAGCGTGACACAGAGAAGCAGTTTTGAAGGCGTGTGTTCAACCTTGGATCGACGAGGCCTTCGTCATCACAACAATAATTGAAGGTAAGCTCGCGCAGATGCAAGGGATGCAGGAACAAATGTAGGGGAATAGTTCCGACACTGCGGTTTTAGAACAATGTGTACAGGAGATTCAGCAGGCAGCCGCTTAGTGCATTGCCGACCTTGCAACCGTCCGAACAGAGTTAAGAGGTCTTTACGTGAAGATCTTTGCACCGACAGAGTGACTCGAGGGCAAGTCACGATGTTTGTGTTGGGGACCTGTTAGGCGTGGGATCCCCCCAAGGCATGTTTTGGGGCTTAAAGCCCAAGTTTTGACTAATTCCATTGTAAAGACTCCGCGATTTGTGGGCACGGAGTGTAAAGTCATAATAGATTCATAAGGTTGTCCACCCTTGTTTTTGTAATGTAATGTCGGTTTGAAAGATCTACCCATGATCCGCGAACCATGGGATTGTATAAATATAGTGAGGCTCTAAGTGTAGAAATAATCTAATCATGGATCAATGAATCTAAGAAGTCAATGAAGCATTGAGTCGAAGTGTAAGTCATGTCTTTGGGCCGTAGAGTAGGAGGAGGCTCTGCAGCTGAGTGCGTAGAGGCCTAGTAGTCCGCAGCTGAGTGCGCGGACCCCTGTAGCTGAGTGCACAAGGAAAGTCGAGTCTATAACCATTGGAAGCATTAGTAAAGAGAAGTTTTACCATATTTCTGTGTATCTTTTCCTGTCTTATGCATTATTGGGTATGAATTGCAAGTTTACTATTTATTTACTACGTGAACTTATATAAATGTGTTGAGTAAGTGAATATAATACAAGGTATTTGTTTATGTGAAGATAAATAACTGTTAGAAGAAGATAAGTAAGATTTACGGTGTGACTTGGGAAATAGTGCAGATCGCTGCTCCAGCAGTGCGAAAGCCCCACAGCCCCTGGTTAGGGCTGCGCGAAGGCCCCACAGGTTAGGGAAGTGTGTAGAATAACATGCGCACAAGTATTCACAGTTGGACGAAATCAACCCCTCAGACATCTCAAGGGTGCAAAAACCTGGTTCCAGCACCCCCCCCCCCCGCATACTACTTCGGGTGAGACCTTAGTCCGCGCTCCACGGACTGTTGCCGAAAGGGCCAGTAGTACAGGGACTTGTTTGCCTAATTAACTCTGAACCTAGGTCAGGCCCCAACCAGCCAACATTTACCCCCAAAAAATATCGTTTGATGCCTCAAAAAGATCTTAGAAGGTTACAGACCTCGTTTTTCCAAACTGGGTCCCGCCAATAAAAAAGTTCTAGTGAGTTTATTCCTCCACTTTTTCCACTAAGAATACATCGAGATGGATGAAAAACAATATAATGATCCAATCTGGATCACTCCCAAAAATTTCAAAACCTTATGCTCCATACAATTCCAAATTTATAAGAAACGATTTAGTCGAAGGAACTTAGCTCAACTGGTATGGTTCATGATTTGTGTCCCAAGTAGCATGGGTTCAAGTCTCTGCATACATGTTGGCCCTTGTCCCATTTATGAAATATTTGTTCTACTAGGTGGAATAGTGGCAGTCATTTATATGAAGTTAACGATTGTGCCTAGAGGAATGTACTCATTATTGTTAAAAAAAAATTATAAGAAATGATTTGATGATCTTGGTCATTTCTCCATATCTGCTTCTAAAAACAAGTTTATTTTTTTAAGGGACATTGGCATGTGGCACAACCAATTACTATCCAATATGTTGGAAATAAAAAAATATAACGAGGGATGTTTATGGGATGATGCAAAAAGTGTCCAATCCGTTAATAATTATTTCTCAAATTCTTTAACAAGGTTACTTTTCTGCCATGGCATATGCATATTAATTATTAGATTGAAGAATATGAAATAATTTTAAAAAGGAGAAATATGTATACAAAGTTCTAATTCTCTTAATCATGTGGCATAGTTTATTGTCCCATTGAAGATAATTAGCAACAATATACTGAATAATAACCTAAGAGTCTCCCAACACAAATAAGGACATTATATGTCTGCTCTTTGCTAAGGAAATTCCTTGTAGGAAAACATATGATTATGTTAGATTATTAGACAATCAGCCCAGACCCCAAGTGTATCCCAATTCTTTGTTTCCTTTAGGGGAAAATATCCAACCACCCCCCCGCAAACCCCAGCTTTTGCCACCCATGGATTATTTTTTGAAGCTCCGTCAAAGTAAAGGATAAGTAAATATTATGAGTTAATCTAGTCTAAAATTTCATCTTTTGACACGTGCAGTTTCCATGATTTCTAAGAGGGAATATGAAAGGACGATGGAGGAAGGAAAATATGAAAAAATGTTGCTTCACACCATCCAAATTCCTACTCATCCAATGAATTGCAATAAGGGTATGGTTAAGATTTATGAGAGCAAAATTCCTTGAAAAGGGATAGGGCATTGATAGCTACACTCTGTGTAGAGAATTTATGATCTTGAAAGATACATTTATTTCTAGCTATCAAGAAATTCTAGGAAAAGCAACCCAAGATGCTCGAAGAAAGATGCATTAATATTGAATAATGAACATCCTAGGAGGTCAAGTACTCACTTATTGTGGTTGGCCAATTCAACCGATTCTCCAAAGTATGCAAAGAAATTTCTCACAATAAATGAATGAAGGGACATTCCAAGAACAAATGAGAGATGGACTTTGCCTAAGAAGAACAAAGAGCTCACTTAGAAGGACCAATTATTCCCCTCTTTTTTAGATTTTCAGCAATTAACATTTTCTTATGCAATAAAGTCCAGCAAAATATATTAATTTTAAGGAGACTGTTTGGAGTCAGAATATTTGCCCACATGCGATATTTGGAGGTATTTCTTATGGGAAAATTATTTGCATATATCCTTATTTGATATAATATTCAGAGGATTTCCATCCTCTTGTGTCTTCTTCCTTATTCCTAGGAGCACAATCAACAAGCCTATTTTCCAGCAAGCACGCTAATTTTCGCAAGGACAATGACGCACTTTCAAAACCTCATACTTTCTAGCTACCTTCATGTGTCCAACAAGAGATGTTTACAAGTGAATGTTTACCATGAAAGGACAACCAATCTTAGAGAGGCTTAAATTCTATATTTCAGGCTAGCGGAGGAATGTTGAGGATCCCGCTACTCCATATATTTATCTTCATTCCATTACCTAGAATCTTGGTTAGATAATCCTTAATGATAAAGATCATTGATGATGCAAGAATCCAAATGGGGCAACCTCCCTGATCACAAATAGGAGAATCCAAACATCACAATCGATCCCTGTAGAAGTATTCAAATTTAAGAACCTTCTTCCACCAATCATCAGACTGAGATATTAATCTCCAAACCAATTTTTCCCCAGTCACCATGTTCACTAGTAATGGATCTCTAATACCTAAGCCACCATGCAATTTGGGAATGCAGAGAGTGAGCCATTTGACCAGATGAAATTTTTTTTATGTTAGATTTTCCTCGTTACCATAGAAATTTGTAGATCTCTTTAGACATTAGCTTCTGAATTCCCAATGGAGCTAAAGGGCTAACAATTGAAACAATGGAAGTGTTGACAAAACAACTTGAATAAGAACCAATTGTCCAACTAGATTAAACCAATGAGCTCCCCATTGGTCAAATTTAGACTTGAATTTACAAATAATTGGAGCCCAATATTTAGAAGAGTGATAATTTAGGCATATAGGAATACCCAAATACTTAAACTCCTACTAAGTGTGTGTTGTTGAAATCCTATAATAGGTTTTATTTCGATTAAGAGGGCTTTCTTGACATTCTGTGAATGTATTTGACTTTTTCCTTTGTTAGTATTCCCTCTAGAGACTTAAAGAAATATAAAAGCTATAATAATTGAGGCACCCCCCAATAATCATGTCATCAGCAAATTGAGCATGATTTATATTTTTAATACTTGGACCAAAGGGGATACCCAAAAACCTTTCTCTTCACAGTTTAAGATCTAACCTTTTGCTTAAGTAATCTTTCATTATGATGAACAAAATACAAGAAAGAGGACAACCTTGTCGCAGGCCTCTTGAAGCTTTCCAAAAACCTACAGGTCTCCCATTGACCAAAGGAGAGATCCAAATGCTTGAAATGAAAGCTACTACCCACTACAATAAATGTTCTTCAAAACTGATTTTTCTTATCAATTCAAAGAGAAACTTATGTCAAACTCTATCAAAAGTGTTATCCATGTCAAGTTTAATAATCATCCCTTTTTCACCTCAAGCTTTACTTGAATGGATCACTTCTTGGACAAGGACTATGTCTATTTGTCTATTGCTCTCTTCTTCCACAATTTGTCTATTGCTCACTAATCCTCTCTGGATTTTTGATATCAACATTGATAAGAGAGGTTTGATTCACAATACTAAAATTTTAGAAATTAGATTTTAGGACTTCTTACAAACAGAGATAGGTATAAAATGAGAAGAGGAAGGGTTGACCTTTTTTGGGACCAAAGTGAGAAATGGTGTGTTCATACCTCTTCTAATATACTTATGCTTGATGGAATAATCTATCATTCTACAGATTTTATATCTAGGGATATCCCAACATTGTTGATAAAAATGTGATAAGAAGCCATCTTGACCTAGAGCTTGATTTGGATTGAAAGAAAGTAAGACATTACGTACCTCCTCTTATGTAAAAGGGCATAGAAAAGCCTCAGTATCTTCTCTGGAAACCCAGATGAGGAATATTATCTAGCATATCACATACAACATTGTCCTCCTTGATATGTGGTGAACAACCTCCTCTTTGAACTATGAGAAATATAAAATTAGTTTCCCATCCACATAAATTGAATTTATATAATTTTTCTAGGTTCTCATTATGGCCTGATAATGAGAAAATATATATATTTTTATCTCTTGCTTGAAGTCGCAAGCTACAGGATGTGAGTCACCATTATTCCTCTTCTTTTCTAAGAGCCTTGTGATATTTATCAAAAGTTGTTTTTTTCTCCACCAGGAGCTCCTTATAGAAGGGGACATACTCCATTTGTTGTTTTATTTCCTCTAACTTAAGCATTTTGCTTAGCCCATTATTTTAAAACCACTTTTAGATCTTTAATTTTCTTTTACCAAATAAAATTGGAGAACATGTTATCCATGGGCCCCCAAGCTTGTTGAACAAGTTCTTGAAATCCAAGATTATGAGGACACAAAGGATTAAATTTGAAAGGTAAATGGCCATAATCTATTATAGGTTGAATTTCTAAAGAAACGGGACGATGATCAAAACCATTCCAAGACAATATTTTAGAGGAAACTAGCAAATTTTGATTTGAGAAAGAATCGGCTACCAAAAAGCAATCTAGTCTCCTAGCTATGTGAAATGGGCCTATCATTCAATTATTCCACATATATATGTTTTCCTCGGGCTTGATATCTATCAAACCCAATTTATTGATAAAGGTGTTATGTATGCCCTTGAAAAGGGTTTCTAACCTAAGATCCTCATTTATTTTTCCATGGATGGATAGTAGTGTTAAAGTCACCTCCCAAAATATTGTCTTAGCTCAAATATAGCATTTGCAGGGGATACCAGCATTCTATTTTTTCTTCATAATGGATTGGCATATAAACAATGAAGAAACAACATATCTTTTGACAATGTAAATTCAAAATTCAAACTGCGTGCTAGTGAACAGTGGATTGACGAGAGAGAAATCAAAAGTGAGCAGAAGACCACATAGTGCAAAAACCTCCTAAGGCTCCATGAGAATTTATTGTCTAAAGTTCACATCCTTTCATAAATTTGAACATTTTTCAGAGAACATCTTGTTCCCCTAATTTAGTCTCGCGGAGAAGGAGGACTAGAGGTTTTTCTTTTTAAACCTAGCTCTTAACCATGACCATTCTTTTTTCTTATCCTAATCCTCTACAATTCCAAGAGAAGACTTTCATCATTTACTTTTGGATTTAGTGCCCTTTTGTACAGGGTAGGGAAACTTCCTTTTCTAGTTTGCTTGAGATATTTAGAAAAGTTTCTTTTAATGACCTTTGGGAACCCAACTCTTTATATTTTGTGTGTGTGTGCTTTCACATCCTGATTTGTTCATCATCCCACTTTCTTATGTGGTTTTTCTGTATTTTCCCTTTCACCTTTTTACATTTCCTTTGTTGATCCAAATACAAAATATCCTTGTGGGATTCTTTTATTTTTAGGGGAGTGAAAGACTTCCTCCCCATCCATTTCATCTTCTTACTCTGTATCAATCCATCCATGAACAAGGATATCCTCTAAGGGAGGCATCTTAACATTTCGGCCCTTAAATGTCACATGTTGAGAGTGTGCCAGATAAATCCCTTGATGGGTCAAATATGGAATTCCCCATCTTCATCTACCATGTTCAAGACTTCAAATTTATTCCCTCCTATGCCCTTGAGCTTAGTTGAGTAATGTCCTTCACCTATAGTAGCCAATTATTTCAGAGAAGAGGGGATTTAGATCCCAATCCATTGCCTTCTTGAGGTTTTGTAGCTACACTCTACTCTAGAGCTCCCTTCCTTTATTTTAGTTGTTTCCATTGATAAACCTCTTCACTATTGTTTTGGGTCTCTTCCATTTTTTGACATCTACGAGAAAAATGCCCATATTCATGGTAGATCTTATAGTTGAATGGTAGTTGGTCATAATGTACCTCTCGATTAATGAATACAATTATCTAGATACAAATTTATTGTTATTAGTAGTGATTTGAAATTACTAACTTATTTGCAAATAGTATTATGTGTGGATTAATTTAGCTTAAAATTTAAAATCTTAATGAACAATTGAATGGCTAAATTGAAGAAAAGAACAGTAGATAATAATAGAGACAAGACAAAGAGGTTGATAATGGTTTCACCCATCTTGGGCTATGTCTCTAGGTCCACTTCAATGACTAATCGATCCATTAGGAGATGCAAACATTCTTAATACATCCAATTGGTTTCTAACCTATAAATAAGTCTATATTCATCTCTGCTACAAAGGCTATGGTATCCTGCAAAACCACCTGCCACTCTTAGCCTACCAATATCTCGACTAAAAACCACTATTTATTCATTTTACATAATAAAATTACACCATAAAATCACTTAACGTTAAGTAGTTGTTTAAACACAAACTCCCTAACATACTAGTAAGATCCCCTAGTTATATAAAATAGGTCATGAGATCCAACCCACAAACCGTTGGTGATTCTTTGGACTAGTAAGATTTACAACTTAAATATAGTATACTAACACCACCATATGAAGCAAATTGTTGGCACATGGTTCGCGCATTAGTTAAATCTCTTGCACCCTCATCTTTCTTTTCTTCTGCCGTGGGAGGCCATCAGAGTTTGCGAGGTTGGTCTTGCAAAGATTAAATTAGTTTGAGCCCTAACTCCTTATACCCTGACCCCATTGGGACATGCAAAGAAAAATAGAGAAAGAGCAGACTGCTCTGATATCACTGATCTGGACTTATGTAGAAACGAAATAAAATACAGATATACACATAAACACAAAGATGTAGCAAAAATAAAACTTCATTTCATTAAGTATCAAATAGTTGG
The DNA here is from genome assembly GCA_000404065.3 of Pinus taeda. NCBI lineage: Eukaryota > Viridiplantae > Streptophyta > Pinopsida > Pinales > Pinaceae > Pinus > Pinus taeda. The sequence continues at coordinate 14,100 of APFE030089621.1, forward strand.
AATACGCTTACATACAAAAATGGAAATAAACTAGCTCGGGTAATGGTAGTTTATCTCTGAGAAGAGATGTGGTGGCTACATGCCTCTGAACTGTGTTATAATGAGGCTAAAAGGCCTATTTATTATTGAGAATCAATGAAAAACCATAAACATCCAAAAACTAACCCTAGGAGATGAAGTGCCAAAACTGTAGGACCTATTTGCGTAAATTAGTATATCAACTTCCTGGGGTCTCAACTTTGGCATGCGATATCTGCTTAGCTATCATAATACCTCATTTCGATGATGTCAAATAGGAGGAAAAAAACAAATTGGTTCACCAATTGAGGACTTTTTGGTGTCTCTGTTTGCCATAAAAACATCTTTTAGTCCCTGGTGAGCCATTTGCCTTAGTGCAGGAGTTGGCCAGCTTTGATAACCTAATACAGTTGGATCTTCTACTGGCAAGTGTTCCTAATCTTCGTGTCCATGATTTGATCAGTTATGGCATGTTCCATGTAGTATGGGTTTAACTTTGTTAGTGTGAGTTGTTCCACAATGTCTGATGTGTCCAATAATGGTGGAAATTATGGTTGAAGGTGGTCCACATTGAACACTGGTTGCATGGCAAGGAATTGTGGAATGCTAAACTCGAAATAATTTTCCCCTACAACATTAGTGATGGTGTAAGGCCCATATAGGAATGGGCGAAGCTTGTTATGGGGCCCAGCGAGGCGCTCCTTCTGCAAATGGAACCAAACTTTGTCACCCACTGGAACTTGCATGGCACCCGATGTTGATCATGATGTTGCTTGTTCTTAGCATTGGCTCTGTCCAATATGTCATGGACCTGCTTGTGGTGTTGAATGTAGTTTATGAAGTTGTTAGCCCTATTAGCTTCAGATTGGACATGAGTTGAATCTGCCCGATTAGCTGCAAATGTTATGGCCACATCAATGGGACATAGTGGTTAGAATCCCAACCCCACCTGAAAGGGGCTATCGCCAGTTGAGTTATGAAGAGCTATGTTGGATATAGGGGAGGTTATCATCCCATGCACGTGGATACTTCAAGTTGTACATACCCAAAATGTGTACGATCATCCTGTTGACGATCTCTGTTTGGCCATCAGTATGGGGGTGGAAAGTTGTGGACTTAGTGAGCTAGGTATCCAGCATCGACTAGAGACTTTACCAAAATGTAATTACAAACCCGTTGTCTCGATCTGAGATAATGGACTGTGGGATCCCAAAGTGTACCCACACTCGTTCAAAGAAGAGCTTAACAGTGGCTTCTCTTGTGATACTCTTCTTGTAGGCCACCAGAATGACCATCTTAGAGAATTTGTCGATGACCACGAAAACATAGTCGTTGCCATCCTTAGTAGAAGGAAGGCCCAACATGTAATCCATGGAGATGGATTCCCAAGGTCGACTGGGCGTAGGCAGAGGAGTGTATATTCCTTACTTATTGATGGTTGGTTTGGCAATGGTGTAGGCAGTGCAGGATCTGACGTACTTCCTAACATCTTATCAAAGGTTCGACCAACAAAAATACTTCTACAACACGGCCACTGTTTTCTCTACCCATAAATGTCTAGCGACCCCACTATAGTGCGCCTCTATTGGGTGCTAAGTTGTTCCTAAGGAATCAACTCAATCCTTTATCCATTAATCTATCAACTTGGAGTTCATCTTTCTATTACAAGGATGTCGGCACAATCTATGCAGGAATAATGCTTTAAATTACAGGAGTGTGTGCAAAACTATCTTAAAGCAGAAGCTATGAAAAGGTACTTTTAAAAAGGACTTCATTCTATTTAAACATAAATGAACCACTATGCAAAAATCATGGAACTGCTTAACTACTTCAAGAACAACATTAAATTCCATTAAAACAATTATCCGACTATAACACAAAACTTCAATATGAATAAAACTTTCGAAAAGAATCTATACTCAATCACTAATTACCTAAAGTTACTGATAATAAAACATGGAAATGGAAATTCACTCTATTATAAAGAAATTCTGGAATAACTCACAAATCAGATCTTAAGAATTCATAACAAGTCTAGTAAAGGAAATGTAAATATTCACATAGCTAAGTAGCAAGTTTCAAGAATTCACACAATGGAAATCATAAATCTAAGGATCTATGCAATGAAATTACAAATTAAAGACTTTATCTAAGAAACAACAATTATGCATATGATGGGAATCAAAAGATAATAATACACAAGAAGACAACAATATTTCCAGCTACCTAGCCCAAGTTCTCCAGAAATAACTGCCTTAAAAGAAACTTAGTATAAAAGATTAAAGTCGAATCATTCAAACTTTCATTAACATCAAAAGTAAAGTACAACAACAATATGTAAATCTTCAGAGCAATTTTGTTGTTCACTTTTACAATTCACCGAGAATAATCAGAAAATCACCATTACCCTCTCTTTCTTACTACGGATTAATATATATTACAATGCATTCTAACATTGGAATGATAAAGTTATCCTGAGAATCAAAAGATTATCGAGATCGCTTATTTAAATTACAAATCAAATCATATCTTTCCTATAACTGTTCTGATGTGAATAAATACAAATCTCGGACCAACATGCCAAGATTAACGTGATAATCCTTAAGACTTAATCTTTCTTCATCTTCTTCAAGGGAACAACAACTATCCATTAGATTTCCTGTTCATAAAATAACACAGATTTAGAACTAAAAGATATCTAAACTATTCATCTTAACTTATCAACAAGACAAATTACTAGAATATTATTAACTAAGTTTCTCGAATTTCTATCTATCAAATTATTGTAAACTAGACTTTAAAACCTTACAAAACAAATTTTAAACTAGAGAAATAAGGGGAAAGAAACATATCAATTTCATAACCCAACATCACCCCCCACCTTACCTTTTTGCATGTCCCCATGCAATAAGATGATTAACATGTAGAAGTGTTAAGGAGCAAGATGGATAGGATCTTTCACCATAATATCAAAACCGTTTCTCTTTCAAATCTCTTTGAAAGTTGTAGTTTTATCTTTCTCATTGAGCTCATATTTAGGCTTATAAATATCTAGAGGGTACCTAATGATAGGGCATCTATATCTAAAACCAATCCATTTAGGTCCTTTAGACAAGACCAAATGAGCATATTCCCTCACCCTGTTGGTTGTTGCCTAAAAGTTTCGGTAACTGAATGGTTCTTTGTTTTTCACTTCAGTAGGGGACATATTCCATCTTTTCTTAGCTACACAGAGGGCTTCTTCCCTGATCTCTTTGAAGAATTCTAAACCAGTCTGAAAAGAATATCGTTATGTACAGGTGCAAGAGCAGAAATGACACTTTATTGTTCCATCAATTTCTCGTGTTTAATAATAGTATGCAGGGGACTTTTTGGTTCTCCTTTGACCCTGAGGTTGAGGCCATTTTCCCTTTTTCTATATACATCATGAGCATTGGACCACTCGACTTGATTTACAGCAAAAGAAAGGAAGGCTTGAAATTGCACATCTCCAATAAATGGGCTAGGATTTTCATCCCTTTTCCTCCTCCAAAAAAAAGTTATGCATATATAACTCACACAAGAAGTATTTGACATTATCATCTTGTTTTTGAAAAGCTTTAATGAAATCAGAAACAATAGTGAATTCAGTAGGTTGTCATGACCGAACAACTTTGCTCTTGAGTAACAAGTATCATTCCAATAAGAACAGAGCGTAGTTCTTTGTTGGGCATCTACAAGATAGAGCATCGAATTAAATGGAACAAACCTCTTTTATTTGTTCTAGGGATTTCTGAAGTTGACCCTGTACTAATTCTGTCTTTTTATTTGCCACTCTGAGCTTAGCATATGTCTCATCTTCAGTAATGGACAATGCTTTGTATTTCTGCATTAAATCTTAGTGCTCTTTCGAAGGGACTACTTCACCTCGGTATCGACTCAGAGTTTGTTGTTGTTCCTCCAGTCTTCTATTCAATATTTGAATAGTGGTGTCCATAATTAGCAAGGTATATGGAGGTACAATTTCCATCTGAGTGGCCCTATTGATAAGAAGCAACAATTATGTTTGGTTGGTTGCCTCAGTTATCACAATATTAGGGCCCGAGTCAGTTTGGTTTTCTACAAAAACAGTGGGTGTCCCTTCTATTTGGGTTTCACTAGAATTAAAAGAGCTTCTAGTTTGAACTTTGGTTGTTCAAATTCTCTTCTTTTTCATGTAATTCCTTCTACTATTTTTCAGCTAAATTTCAAGTTGTTCACCATCCTTCGTAACCTCTGGTTTTCTTGCTTCAGAAACCTTATTTAGTGATTGGTTTTCTCTCTCGTTCTTTCAGTTGGTTTTTTAGTTTGTCTAGTCGAGGTGGAAGGAATAGCAACAACAATTTCAGGTTGCTTATTTACAGTTTCCTTGACTTCGGGAAAAAATACACGGTTTGCAGGGCTCTTATCAAATTGGAATGTATTAGTAAGATTGTCACACGACTCAGATGGTGACGAAACTGCTTCTTCCAAGGGTGAACCTGGTTCCATAACAGTGTCAATGGATTCTCCTGAATATTCCTACAAAGTAGGGTTCTCGGGGTCCTCTAAGGACTGCAGTATCTCTGTAGCTTTGGAATTGAGAGGAGAGTATAAGCAATCAGGTGTTGTGGTTCGCGCATATGGGAATTTTGAACAACCCATGTCTCCCTCATTATTGAAAAATGTCTTTTATGTTCTCTAACACTTGAGCTATCTCTTGTTCCCGAATTTGGGGTGAATTGGCCTGCTGCGTCTCCTGATGTTTAGGGGACTTCTAAAATACATCTCCTAGTAGTTTTTCAGTGGGGTATCAGGGATTTCTCATTTTAGCTAGTTTAACTCATCTTCTTTTTTTAACAGGTAAGGATACCAAGAAGGACGCTATCCTTTTTTCAACTTTAGTCAATGTTTGTGAACCTGAGGTCTATGCTTGTTCTTGCGTGACCCTTTCTCTTTCTAATTGCTCAATTTCTATAGTAGGTGTCTCAGTTTGGGATGTGGACTCACAATTTTGAACAAAATTTTCCCAAGTTATATGTGCTTGATTTAATTCCTTATTAACTATTAGCTTAATAAGACAATGATAACTAACTACGGAATTTGGGTCCTTGGCTTTCCCAATTCTTCCGGATATTTCATGTAGAAGAGAGTTCAAAAAGAAAGGAAATTTTATAGTTACCTTCTATCTTAATGCAATCAACATCTTCAAATGTCATGGCCTTACCACATTATACTGACCGTCACAAGTAATGTATCTTTGTACTATATCTGCTAGCTCCTACCAAGGTTCCGAAAAGGACGTCGGGTGATAGCCTTTGCCTTTCTGAACCAATGCTTCACCGAGGTCTATGAACATAGACATGGTACCATGCAACCTTGTATGTTTATCTAACCACTTTTCTCCTTCAGTGGAGAGGCTTGCGACTTCTGCTAAAACTGTCTCATTTACTGGTATATGTCTACCCTTAACTGTTGTTATTCCATTATGCAGGTTCTGTAACAATTCCAGGGCAACTGCATTGTTGGATCCTTGTATCCTAGAGAAGTACTCAGTCCATCCTACCTATTCCAAGATTCTTTGTGCCTACTCAGAAACCCTGAGTTGAGCTAGCTCACTCCAAATAGATCTGCCCATGCTTATTGTTTCTTAAGAGAAATGATGAGAATATGTAAACAAAGATTAAGCCAACAATTTGCAAAAAAATGACAATATGCAACTTTGTAATTCTCGATATAACATATGCACACAATAGTTATAATGATTAGTCATCCTGATTAAGCAAGTCTGCGTCATACCATGCACGTGAATATTTACTTCCCCCTATGACAAGAAAGGTCAACCGTGATCATTGATGATTCAACACATTGGCGACCTATAAATGTATTTATTGGATGTAATGGGAAATGGACCAATCAAGCGAGTTAACGCGACAAAGTGTTAAGGTGCATTTAATGGCAGATAAGATGACACATTTGTATCTTTGCGACATTCGATGTATAAAGATTATGGGTAAACGACAATATGCACCAAAAAATTACCTGTTGAAGAGAGTATAGTAGATTTAACAAAGTCAATTTATAAAAATAATAATATATGATTTCCCGATATGTTAGAGATAAGGTTTTATTCATAAAGATCTTAAATACCACCGTAGTTATGGTAAGAGTTTTCCAAGTTGGGTTTGGTGATTACTTTGTTATCTATGAAGTAGGGAAGTCAAAGTTGCAAAGTATAGATATGGTGATTCCAATTAGAATTAAATACCACAGGCAAAGCCAGCAGGCGTCCATAGCCTCGACAAGGTTGCTTTTCAACCCTTTTTGATATGCTAGTGCACCGTTAACTAAAGATTCATGATTTTTTTCTAAAGACCATTGTTCTGGTGTACTGACTAGGTAGTAACAATGTCATTCACCGGATACTTAACACAGTGAACAAGGTGGCTCGTGATGAGACCTCTTGTCCTCTGACTAAAATGTCAGTGGCCATTACCCTTGCTTGGTGACCAGAATGGTAATGTCATTGTGTTAAGTTTGATGATCATGGTAGGACAACGCATGATGAGAACTCCTATTCTTCTGAGAGAAAATATGCTCTTAATTTCTTTTGTTTTTATGTATTTATTCTCTCAGATCATGAACAATTGGTAAAATGGGGTGGCTCATAAACTCCATAAGAGTTAGGGATGGCGTACGAAGTATAATAATTTTTCCATTTTAAGTCGTGAATTTCTTCCCCACAAGTTTTATGTTTGAAGGAGATCACCAATCCATATGGAGAAAAAAATTACTTTAGTGGTAATAAAAATAATATGTTATGAACAAATTATGTTGCTTGTGATATCGTGTCAGCTAAAAATTAGATTTTGATAAGGTTTGTTAAATCAGATAAGATGTCCTTCGCAAGGTAATGTTTGGAGTAATATAGTATTTATCCCATGAGTAAAAGAATACTTTGAACTCACAGAGAGAATTGCATAGTTCCAAGGGAACATAAGTCATTCCCAAAGGGAACGACAGTTGGTGCAGAAGGTAATAGTGGCTGTGAAAAAGGAAAACAACAACTGTGATAAAACAATGATTACTATAAAAGGAAACAACATGGTTATGGCGGTAAGTTGTGCAGAAATGAAACAAAAATTGTCACCAAGGGAAGGACGGCCGTAACAAAAGGAACAAAAACTGTAAAGAAGGAAACAATAATCGTGATTAAGGAAACAACGAGCTTTGCTGCAAGGAAACAGTAGTTGTGATGAAGGAAATGAGAACTGTGATTAAAGGCACAATGAGTTGTGTTGCAAGGAAGCAACAGTTGTGATAAAGGCATCAATAACTGTGATTAAAAAAACAATGAGCTGAGCTACAAGGAAACAACAACTGTGACCAAGGGGACAACAGTTATGGTAAATAAGGCAGTAATTGTGCCTTCAATGGAACAACAAGTTGTCCAAACTAAAACAATAGTTGTAACCAAAAGGAACAACGACTGTGACAACATCAAAAGGTTATACTAAAATCGTCAATCTCTTATCCCTTAGTTCTATTATCATTCAAAAAGCTTAAAAAAATGCTAAGCAAGTTTCACACAAAAGTATATACAATATGTACAATATGAAAGAATTTCTTTTAAAATTTCAAGGAGATGGAGCAGCGAGGTTACCTCCCCAATCGGCTACAATTTGAAAATTAGAGTCATTACTTATCTCATGGTAGAAAGACTCCTTTGTAAGTGGTTGGCGATAAAGCCATAGTCGGTGTTCATTTGCAAGAAAAGAGGTTTCGGACCCATCAATGGTGGTCAGGGTCACTGTGCCATTATTATGAACTTTGGCAATTTCATAAGGTCCAAGCCATCTCATCTGAAGTTTTCCTAGAAAATCCTGAAATATGGAGTCATATAGCAACACCCGTTCGCCTTTCTGAAACGATTTCTTTATAATGAGGCGATCATGCCACTTGGCCTTCTCCTATTGGATAATGGTTGTACATTGCAGACCCAATAGGTGTGTCTCTTCCAACTCATTAAGTTGTTGTAAGCATTGCTTTTGCGCTTTTGTGAAGTCCAGCCCAACTTCTTTTGTGGTTTTAAGAGTTTTTTTATTTCAAATTCAATCGGAAAAATTGGTTCTTTGCCAAAAACAAGCTAATATGGGGAGTGGCCAGTAGTGTTATGCCATGTCGTTTGGTACGCCCATAGGGATTCTAGCAGTTTAGTTGCCTAGTTCCAACGATTCGCAGATACTATTTTAGTTAAAATCACCTCCAGAACTTTAATATTGCTTTCCACCTACCCGTTTGCTTGGGGGTAGTATGGAAACATAACTTTGTGTTTGATATGATAATTCTGAAGGGTGGCAGTGATCTTATGAGCTGTAAATTGGGATCCTCCATATGTTATTACTTCTCTTGGTAAACAGTATCGCACAAATAGTTCGAATAAGAATTTGATAACTGCTTCTTCCATAGCTTTTGGAAGGGCTACTGCTTCCACCCACTTAGTTACATAGTCTGTGCAAACTAAGATGTAAGCCTTTTTGGTTCGATGGCAGATTGAAAGGACCCACAAAGTCTAAGGCCCATATTTCAAAGGGCTCTATTATTAGTTGTGGTTGCAAGGGCATTTCATCAGCTTGGCCTCGCCGACCCATTCTTTGGCAATTATCGCAGGCCTGGACATACTTTTTGGCATACTTGAATGTTGTGGGCTAGTAATAGCCCGTTTGAAGTACATTGTATCCAGTTCGATGACCATCAAAATTCCCACCACGAGGTTCATCATGGCAAGCCTTCAGAATTTCATAAATTTCATCTTCCCTAATGCATCTACGAATTTCAAAATCGAAGGTTGTATGGAAGAGATACTCATCTATCCAGGAAAATTGAGCATTGCGCTAAATAATCAATTTCCTTTCTTGTGGTGATAAATGTGTTGGCAGTTTTCCTGCTGCCATAAAATTTTCCACATCTGCATACCAAGGTTTCGAACTGTTACGACAAACAGATGTTCATCTAGGAATAGATCATCGAATGGTGATGGGTCAATTATCTTAGGTACACGAGACAAGAAAGCTATTATGAGGTTCTCTTTCCCTGGGCAGTCTTTGATGGTAATATTGAACTCCTGCAGTAATAATAGCCATCGAGTCACCCTGCCATTAGTAATCGGTTTATTAGCTAAATATCGAATAGCAGAATGACCAATGTACAAAAAAACTGTGTATCCTATTATATAATGATGAAATTTATTAATAGCATATACAACAACTAAAAATGATTTCTATGTCACTATGTAGTTTAATTCAGCTGGTGTAAGGCTTTTGTTAATATATTAAATGACATAGGTTTCGTGTATTCTTCCTATCCAAGGACAACACCTATTGTTGTATCTGATGCGTCTGATGAAATATGGAAGGGAAAATCCCAATTCGGCCCTCTTAATACTGGAGTTGTTGAGACATGCGTTTTAAGATCTGCAAAGGCAACATCACATTTGTTAGTCCAGTCAAACTTGACATTACCTGTTAAAGCATATAATGGTGCAGCTATTTTTGAGAAATGTTCTATAAATCTCCGAGAATATCCAGCATACCCAATAAAACTACATACTTTTGTTGGTGTACGAGGTGTGGGTAGATTAAGAATTACCTCGATCTTCGTCGGATCTACTTGAATACCTACAACAAAGATATAATGTCCTAAAAATACACCTTCAGTCATCATCATATGGAATTTTTCATGGCTGAGGCATAATCCAGTAGCAATACATCTTTTAAGTACTTTTTCCAAATTCTTCAAAGCTTGGTCAAAATTGTCACCATATGGGGTGAATTCGTCCATATATAGCTCAAGTACTTCATTGATCAGATCAAAGAAAATACTCAATATCGCTCTCTAAAAAGTGGCTGGAGCATTACACAACCCAAAAGGTAAAAATTTATATGTGAACATTCCCCATGGGTAGGTAAATGTGGTCTTGTCTTGATCTTCTAGAGTGATCTAGATTTGAATGTACTCGCTAAACCCATCTAGGAACAAGAATAACTTCTTCCTAGTGAGAGTGTCAAGGACTTGCTCTATAAATGGGAGGGGAAAATGGTCTTTCTGAGTGGCCTTATTGAGTTCTCTATAGTCTACATAGATCCTCCATTTCTCATTCTTTTTTGGGGCAACGATGAGAAACCCATTAGCCTTCTGATATAGGGTATATGAAATTAGCATCCAACAGTTTTTGTAATTCTTGTTTGACTGTATCCCTGAAATGTGGATTTAACCTTCTTTGGGGCTACTAAATAACACAAACATCCTTCTCTATATAAATGTGATGGGTACATAGCTGTGGGTTAATGCCTTTCATACCTGAATATTCCCAAACAAAAGCTTGCTTATATCTGCAAAGAATCTAGATTATTTTTTCCCGTTACTGGTTGTCCAAATTGGCATTAATGTTGAGGGTTTTACCTAGTTCAATTTCAATTGGTACGCTATTATGAACAACAACTGTGGGTATATGATCATTGTTTGGAATTTCTAATGCCCCCCCCACCAAGCTTCATTATCGAGTACGACTTTCAACATTTGACATGTTGGATTTCCTAAGGTAGACGATGTGTTATTAAAATTGTTAACTGCGTCGTATTCTGTCTGGTTTTTGAGTTCGAGGGCTTTGTCTAATGTAAGAGGGGAGCACAATTTTTCTTCTTTTTATCTGGGTGGGCGTGGTCGATAAATTTCAATAGGCGGGCTGGGTTTAGCAGGTGGGTATAGAATGAGATTTTTGTTGGCATTTCCTTTGGTAATCGTCATATTTCGTGTCCCACATCCTATATATGCATATGTTGTTTCCAACCATGGCCTCCCTAATATTAGAGGGTGCCCGTCCTATCTATTTCTTGGACTAATGACCCAAAAATCTACCAAGTATTCCCAGCAGTCCACAAAGACAATAATATCTTCCAAAGTAGCCTCAGGTATGACTATTGATCTATTAGCTAACTCCAATAAGGTTGATGTTGGCTTTAAAGTTGTAATGCCCAAAATATTACAGGTTTCATGAGTTAAAATATTGATGGTTGCTCCTAAATATACCAAGGTATTTGGAAAGGTGCAACCTTAAATTTGGATAGTTACTATTGGATTTCCTAAGTCATCGTACTTGACAGGTACTTGTTTTCCTAAGATGAGATCAGATAATGTTCCTACAACATGAACTTTTGGTGGGTCTTTAGGTTTCCTTCCAAGATTTTTACTGCATAACTCTTTGATTGTTTTGGCATAGATTAGAACGTCTCGTATAGCCTGAAGGAGCAGAATTTTTATATATAAAATTTTCAGTTCTTGCACAAGATAAAATCAGGATAGAGGGTTAGTTTAATTATTGTAAGTTTTGCGGAGAATGGAGGAGAAGCAGTTGTGGTTTTATCAGAGCTCTGTTGATTGATAACAACATCAGCTGGTTATGTTTTAGCAATAATAACATTTGTAGGTTTTATTATAGGTTTCTCTTCTATTGGGATGAAAATCTGGTATATATACAACATTCTTATAAAATAGTAGTCCACACTTCTATAGGAAAGACCCCATTTGAAACTTGTTTTGGATAGTTTCCGCCTTCACCTTTGGATATTGCATATGGGCAACAAGGAGGAGTGAAGGAAGATCTTACAAGAGATGCTTTGAGGACTGAAAATTTTATAGAGAAGATCAGGCAGATCCATCAATAGGTATAAGAAACACTGCAGAAGTCAATGGTGAAGTATAAGGCTGGGCATGATCAGCACAAAACAAAGAAATCATTCAAGGTGTGAGATAGAGTATGGTTATAGTTGGATAAGGAGAGGTTGTAGGGGCATGGTAAGAAAATCATGGATCTAAGGTATGGTCCCTTTGAGATACTAGAAAAGGTGGGTGATAATGCCTATCAACTTAGTTTACCACCATATATGTGCATTTACTCAGTTGTAAATGTATAGAATTTGAAACTCTATGAACCTTCCATGTTAGATCAGGAAGAGGAACATGTCCCACCTTTTGTGGAGGATTTGGTACAAAACACTCAGGTAGAGTTGACAAAAGATACAGTTTTGCAGAAGAGGTCCAGAACTACAAGGCAGGGGCAACAAGACCTTTGGTATATTGGGTTAAAGGGACAACTTCCAGGCAAAGCTAAATGGTACACGAGAGAGAAGGTGGAGGAAAAAATTTCCTCACCTCATTTAGTAAAAGCTTTTGGGGACCAAAAGCCTCCCAAAATGGGGAGGTGTGATCCGAATTCGATCATTATATTTTTTTGTCATCCATCTCGATGGATTTGGAGTGGAAAAAGTGGAGGAATCAACTCACGAGACCGTTTTTACCGGTGAGACCCAGTTTGGCAAAACGAGGTCTCAAACCTTCCAAGAGTGTTTTAAGGCATAAAATGACATTTTTGGGGTAAAAATTTACCGCTTAAGCATAGTACCTTTTCACATTATTCTACACAGAGAGAGCCTTCCAATGGCGCAAGAATCACGTCAATTGGAGTCCATATGCAAAAGTTATGCCACTCAAAAGTTGACCTTCCTGTTTTCACACCTATAATTTGGGAGGATGCCGCGTCAGCCCCCATTATTCATGGAAAAAGGGCTAGCTACGTGTTTTTGATGTAAAAGACTCTAGAATATTCTATTTTGTAACTCTAGTTAAGAGTTGATGTAGTCAAACTTAACCACTAGTATGTTATCACGTTGTGTTATAACCGGGCCACTGGGAGGAAGAGGCATTCCATTCTTTCGAGAGAATTTTGTTCCATAGATGAGCAAAGATAGCCAGGAGAGATAGGAGGTAGAGAACGCAAAGAATATGTGTGCTTTGTAGAAGCCCACGGGCCACAAACATTACTTCTTTGTATTTGCAGCCATATTTCTAGACAAAGAAAGAGAGCAGCCTCACCTTCCAGTTGGGTTTTCTCCTGAAAGGGTTTCCCAAAGAGCATATCTTGTGTATTATGTGTGTGAAATGATTTTTTCGTCCTCTACTTTTCTACTTGATTTACTTTTACATGCATGCACTAATTACAATTAATTTTACAGATCTAGAAATTAAATAAAACTGTAATAGTGTAGAATCTCATATTTTTAATATAATATTATCAGATATGTTGTGACGAACTATCCAATGGAATATCCACGACAATTTATGGATAATTTAGTATCAGAGCGGGTTTCTTTGAGTATTTTGTAGATATTGTAGGGATCTAGATCAGTAAGGCCAAAAATCGTAAAACCCTAATCATGGGCGATGAAACTAAAAAGGAACATCGTGGTCCTGTAGAGGTGAGGTTTTCGTGGCTCGAAGAACAAGTCATGGATATAAAATGCAATGTAAACCTTCCGATGACAACCATAAGGAATAAGCTAGGGATATTTGGAGAAGAAGGGGGTTTGAATGTAGAGGACAAATCAGAAGGGGGGTCGGGAGATTGGGAAGACGCAGACAACCAATTGAAGAAAGAACTTGGAAAAGATCAACCTAGTTCAAGTGTCGTGAACCGATCCTTGTTTAAAGTGGAAGCAAAAGTCGATATCAAGACATACCATGGCGAGATCGACGCTCTAAAGTTGAACCACTGGTTGCAACAACTGGAATTTTATTTCAATGTCCATCAGATAGAGGAAGGACAAAATATTTCATTCGTTCGACTAAAATTGGAGGGCCATGCACTGACTTGGTGGGAGATCCACACGAAAAACATGAGGTTGGAGGGAGAACCTCTAGTGACTAAGTGGTAGGATTTCAAAACCCTCATTAAGTCACATTTTTATCCCATTAGGTACGTGGAATACCAGTGGATCCGGTGACATTACTCCAGAAAAAAGTCAAGTTAAAAGCGTGCAGAAGTACACCACAAAATTAAGAAACATGGCTATAATGTTGGGTATCTCTCCAAAGAACCCATATGTACTCCTCAAGTATTTGGGGGGTGTGCACCACCATCTATGTGAGCAAGTGATGTTGTTCAAGGCCAAAACGGTGGACGAGGCTTACGTATAGGCACAATACCTGGAAAACATAGGCCTGAAAAGAGTGCAATCAAGTGGATCGAAGCAAAAGGAGAAACAAGATGCTTCTAAGGAGATGAAGAAGAAGCAAAAACAAGGAAAAGATAAAAAGACGACAACCACAACACACTAGAAAGATCCTAGCAACCACTACAACCACTGCAACATTGATGGCAATACAAAGGAGAAGTGTTAGAAGTTGCATCTAGAGCTAAACCCGAAGAACAAAAAGAAAGATAATAATAATAAGAATCTCATGGCCACTGATTCGAGCAACCAAGTTGAAAGCAACTCAAACGTGGATGAGAAGATCATATGTACATCAATGTAAAAGGAGGTGAATATGAGTAGCCTTCAACAAAAGGAAGAGAAAGAAATGACCAAACTCTTCCATGTAAAAATATAGGTCAAGAAGATGAAGATTGATGCTCTATTTGACTCAGGATCACAGGAAAATCTCATTGCAGCAGATCTGGGCAAGAAGTTGGGGCTGGAAGTTCATGAGCATCCAAACCCATATCCACTGGGATAGGTACATAAGGATGCAGAGCTGAAGGTAACAAAACATTGCAAAATTAGATTTTTTATCCGTGTTGATTTTATTAATGAAGTAGATTTGGATGTGGCTCCCCTTGATGTATGCAGAGTCATGCTTGGGAGTCCATACATGTACATGTGTGATGCAATATTCATGAGGAGAGCTAATAATTACCAGCTCATCAAGGATGGATAATCGTTCATCATCAACGTGCACAAAGGCAAGTCGAAAATTTCACTAATAAGTGCCAACCAAGCCAAGAAATTGACCAGTTCCAACAAGAAGTATGTTTTATTGTTTTTAAGAGAAAACCAATCTGTATAGGAGTTAATAAGACGCAAGGCATCCCTAGAGGGGTGTACTAAAAAAAAAAGCAACAATTGGAGGATTTGTTACAGGCATACAAGGACGTGTTCTGAGAGCTTAAAGGGCTACCCCCTAAGAGAGAAGTGGAGCACGAGATCCAACTATTGCCATACTCCCCATTTCCAAATATTGGGTAGTACAGGTAGTCTGTTATAAAAGCAAGTGAGGTGAAGAAACAGTTGTAACAGCTTCTGGAACAGGGTGTCATTCGATCGAGTACCTCACCATGTGGGTCACCCATCATCATTGTGCCAAAGAAGGATGGGACTTGGCAGATGTGTATAGATTACATGGCATTGAATAAAATCACACTCAAGAACAAATACCCCCTGCCTAGGATAGACGATCTGTTAGATCAGTTGCAACAAGAAAAATATTTCACCAAGTTGGACTTGAAGTCTGGATATCACTAGGTTTATGTCAAAGAAGAAGATACACTGAAGACTGCCTTCAAAACCAGACAAGGTTTGTATGAGTAGTTAGTTCTGCCATTTGGCCTATGTAATGCAACAACTACATTTATGAGATTAATGAATGATGTATTGCGCCCTTTTATAGATTCATTTGTTATGTTCTATTTGGATGATATACTGGTATATAGTGCTACCTAGGAGGAGCATATTTCAGATTTGATGCTGGAAACATTGAAGAAGCACTAGCTACTAGCAAATCTCAAGAAGTGCGAGTTTCGCAACAGTCCTTGGTGTATTTGGGATATGTGATTGGTGGAGGAGAATTGAAGATAGATCCTTCCAAGATGGAGGCCATCATGAAATGGTCGGTGTCTACTAATGTTACTGAGGTTAGGAGTTTCATTGGAGAAACACAGTAGCTGAGGAAATTCATAGCCTCATTTTCAGTAGTAGCAGCATCGCTCCATGCCATAACAACAAGTGGCAAGAGTTTCCAGTGGGGAAAAGGACAACAAAAGGCTTTCAATGAGTTAAAGAAGAAGATCAGTGAAGCACCAGTTATGGCATTACCAAACTCGCAACAACCCTTTGGAATGGAGACAGATGCGAGTGGGTATGTTATGGGAGTTGTCTTGATGCAAGGAGGAAAGCCTATTTGCTACCATTTTGAAGTATTTCATGGGGTAATTCTTAACTACCCTACCTACGATAAGGAGCTCTATGCCATGGTGCAAGCTATGAAGAAGTGGAAGCACTATCTGATGGGAAAGGAGACAACAATCCACACATATCACCAGTCGTTACAGTACTTGCAGGCCTAGAATAAGCTACAACAGACCAAGCACTACAAGTGGATGGGGTTTTTACAGCAATTTCATTTAGTGCTCAAGTAAAATAAGGGGAACACAAACAAGTTGGCCGATATGATTTCAAGGCCACCCACATCAAAGATTGCAGCTTTGGGGACTCTTATGCACATGGAGCCATTCACCCACGATGCATACATAGATGCATATTCAGAAGATGAGGACTTCAAGGAGGTGTATTAGCAGTTATAGAGTCAGAGTCATGTGCACGATGGCAACATCATCGTTGGCTACCATCTCTAGGATCGGTTACTCTACATGCTGGAAAAGCTATGTGTTCCTAAAGGTAAGGGTTTGCAGCTGATTAGAGAGGCTCACATCTCCAAGGTTGCAGGGCACTTTGGTGTAGGGAAGATTGTGGCTAACTTGCAGAGGTATGTGTATTGGCCCAAGATGCAAGAGTAGGTAGCTAGGTTCATAAGAGGATGTATGATTTGTTGTACCAACAAGCCTAACAACAGGAAACATGGTCTATATCATCCCTTACCCATACCTACTCATCCTTGGGAAAGAATTTCCATGGACTTTGTGGGAGGTTTACCCACAACCATGAAGGGACAGGAATCCCTGTTTGTCGTAGTTGACAGGTTCAACAAGATGTGTATTATGATTCCCTGTAAAAATACCATCAGCGGACAAGAAGCAACAAACTTGTTCTTTGGACAGGTCTGGGTACACTTTGGGATACCAAGGAGCATCATTTCAGACAGGGATACAAGAATTTTTAGTGGACTCTGGACTACATTGTGGGAGAAGATGGACACAAAGTTGAAGAGATCTACAACATTCCATCCATAGACAGATATGCAGACATATGTAGTCAACAGGAATTTGGTGCAACTTCTAAGGGGTTACAACCAGAAGCATCCAAAGACCTGGGATGCAAATCTGGTATATATACAACATTCTTATAACAAGCAGTCCACACTTCTACAGGAAAGTACCCATTTGAAACTTGTTTTGGATATTTTCCACCTTCACCTTTGGATATTGCATATGGGCAGCAAGGAGGGCTAAAATTTTTATAGAGAAGATCAAGAAGATCCATATATAGGTACAAGAAACACTGTAGAAGTCACAGGCGAAGTATAAGGTCAGGCATGATCAACACAAAACAGAGAAATCATTCAAGGTGGGAGATAGAGTATGGCTATAGTTGAACAAGGAGAGGCTGCAAGGCCCTGGTAAGAAAATCAAGGCTCTAAGGTATGGTCCCTTTAAAATACTGGAAAAGGTGGGTGATAATGTCTATCGACTTAGTTTACCACCATATGTGTGCATTTACTTAGTTGTAAATGTAGAGAATTTGAAACTCTATGAACCTTCCATGCTAGATCAGGAAGAGGAACATGTCATACCTTCTATGGAGGATTTGGCACCAGACACTTAGGCAGAGTTGACAGTAGATACAATTTTGCAGAAGAGGTCTAGAACTACAAGACAAGGGAAACAAGACCTTTGGCAGATTGGGTTGAAGGGACAACTTCCAGGCAAAGCTAAACGGTACATGAGAGAGAAGGTGAAGGAAAAATTTCCTCACCTCATTTAGTAAAATCTTTTGGGGACCAAAAGCCTCCCAAAATGGGGAGATGTGATCCGAATTGGATCGTTATATTTTGTTGTCATCCATCCCGATGCATTTGGAGTGGAAAAAGTGGAGGAATAATCTCACGGGCCGTTTTTACCAGTAGGACCCAGTTTGGCAAAACAAGGTCTGAAACATTTCGGGAGCATTTTGAGGCATCAAACGACATTTTTTGGGGGTAAAACTTTACCACTCGGGTGTATCATATTTTCATGCTATTTTACACACAAAGAGCTTTCCAATGGCGCAAGAATTGCGTCAATCAGAGTACGTATGCAAAATTTATGCCACTCAGAAGTTGACCTTCCTGTTTTCACACATATAGTTCGGGGGGATGCCACGTTAGTCCCCATTATTCATGGAAAAAATGCTAGCCACGTGTTTTTGATGTAAAATACTCTAGAAGAGTCTATTTTGTAATTCTAATTAAGAGTCGACGTAGTCAAACTTAACCATTAGTAGGTTATTAGGCTGTGTTATAACTGGGCCACTAGGAGGAATAGGCATTCCATTCTTTCGGGAGCGTTTTGTTCCATAGCTGAGCAAAGATAGCCCAGAGAGATAGGAGGTAGAGCAAATACAGAGGATCTGTGCACTGTAGCAGCCCACGGGCCACATACATTACTTCTTTGTATCTGCAGCCATATTTCCAGACAAAGAAAGAGAGAAAAGCAACCTCACCTTCCAGCTGGCTTTTCTCTCAAAAGGGTCTCCTAGAGAGCATATCTTATGTATTATGTGTTTGTGAGCTTATTTTGTCGTTCTCTACTTTTCTTCTTGATTTACATTTACATACATGCACTAACTACAATTAATTTTACAGATCTAGAAATTAAATAGAACTGTAATAGTGTAGAATCTCATATTTTTAATATAATATTATCAGATCTGTTGTCCAGAGGAATATCCACGACAGTTTACAGATCACTTTTGCATTGCTTCCTTGAATGAAGATGGTTTTGTCTCAACTAGCTCGCTCATCATAGCCATGTACCCATTGTACTAATCTGGTGACCTCCTCTGCCTGCACTGTGATGTGGGTGCTCCCACTTTCTCTCTAGCATCATGCAATAACCTGTCAACTTCCCTGGTGCGCTTCCTTCCATCTCTGGATGTCTCTGGATGAGTGGGTTCTTCCACTTTCTGCTCCTTTGCTTATGGCTGCTTAACAACATCCTGAGTTTCTTCCTTTAAAGCCAAAATCTCGTCATCTGCATGCAACTGAAGCTCCCTCTCAAGGGAACATCTCATGGCCTTCTCTTCATCGAACTTCACATCTCTACGAACAATTGTCATCTTGTGAGATGGTAGGTACACTCGATAGTTGCGAGGTGTGCCAGTGTTCCCACAAATATGCCCAACTCAGATGTCAACTCTAGCTTTTCCCTTGCATCCTTGGAAACATGATAGTAAACTAATGAACAAAAAATCGTTGAGTGTGACAGATCTGGTTTCTTCCCTGAAAGAGTTTCTTTTAGTGTACTCATCCTGAGAATTTGATTAGGACCCATGTTCTACACATATACCGTTGTTTTGCATGCTTCAGCTCATAAGTGCAGTGGTAGGCCCTGATTATGCAATATCGCCCATGCAACTCCCATAATACTTTTGTTCTTCCTCTCAACCACCCCATTCTATTGTGGGTTATGGGGTGTTATTAACTCCCGTCAAATGCCTTTTGTTGCAAAGAAGTTCTTGAACTCATTCGACACATATTCACCACCATTATTGCTCCTGAGAGCCTTCACTTTCCTACTAGTGTCTTTCTCAACAAGTGCTTTAAATTCACAAAATTTGGAGAATGTCTGATCTTTCTTTTGCATGAAGAAACTCTAGCACTTACATGAGAAATCATCTACAAATATAACATAATACATATGCTTGGTCGTGGAGGTAGTCAAGAAAGGTCCACACACATCTGAGTTAATTATTTGAAGGATTGTTTGCACTCTATTGTCCTTATCATGAAAGGTGGCTTTGGTGTACTTCCCCAGTGTACACCCTTTGCATATATCTCGTTGCTCTAGTGCACCCTTGGGAAGTCTTGTAGAAATATATTGCATGATCTTCAAGGCTTCATGGTGCAAATGTCAAGTATCCTATGCCATAATTCATCAATGTATCAACTCTGCACCTTCTTTACTTTCATGCTCAAAGCAAAACAATCTTCTACATCCAATTTGTAGAGGTTCTTGACCTGATCCGCGACCTGCTTCACTTGTCTTGTGGCGATATGTCTAACGAAAGCCTTTCCTTTGATAAATATCACATCATATCCACAGTCTTCCAACATAGCAATTGAAACTAAATTCTTCTTCAAACCCAAAACATACATGACATCTTTTAATGTGAGAGGAGAACCAAACTCCCTCTAAAAAGTAACTATACCAATACCAGTCGCGCTATACCTCCCATCATCTCCCATCTCGATGTGCATCTGGAGCTCCTTCTCCTCCAAGTCACTGGAAAATTCTTTGTTCCTCATCATATGGAATGAGGCTCCACTATCCATATACCACACACTACCTGTCACCGATGTCACCATGCATGCAATGACTGTGAAATCCAACTCAAATTGTGAAGCTAGAGCTTCACCTGTCACTCCTCCTGAGGAATTCTTGCCGGCATTCTTATGTAGACACTTCGTGGCATAGTGTCCCAGCTCATGACAGTGAAAACATTTAATCTTCGACACGTCTTTCTTCTTGCCTGCTCGACCAAAATCTCCTTTGGATTGAGATTTCTTCCCTTTACCTTTCTTTGCCTTTCCAACCAAGGCACAATTCTCCTCATCCTCAACCTTGGATGGAGTTTTGTCTCTATTGCTCCGCCTGATCTCTTCCTCCACAAGATCAGACCATAACTGCTCCCATCTTGGTAGTTTTTCTCTACCATTCATGGAATCCTAATAACTGTGCCAGCTCTTGGGAAGACCCAACAAAGATAGAGCTACCATGTCTTCTTCTGGAATAGTAATGCTAACCCCGCCAAGTTCATCATGACACTGTGTGAGTTTGCTCAGGTACTGCGGAAGTGATTCAACCTTCTACATTTTGATGCTACGAAGCTTGTCCTTCAGTTCCAAATTCTTATGGTCACTATTGTTCTCAAACAAGTCGGTCAATGTTTTCCACATCATGAATGGAGTTTATTTCCTGTGGAGATTCGAGACAATTTTAAACTCCCTCCAATATGATCCCCCTCACTTTAGCTACATCCTTCTTCCATTGAGCAAGATCTTGGGCATCAGTTGCTGGGGGTTTAACTACATTTGTCTTGATGTAATCTAGTAGCCCGTTATCATCTAATACCACCTCCATACAAATCTTCTATGCCACAAAATTTGTAGTTCCTTCCAGAGCATACTCAAGCATGAGTCCGGTGGAAGTCATATTCTCATTCCTAGAGAAAACCTACAACACTGGTCTTGCAATTCGAACCTCTTTCACAAACTTTGAATTCTTTTCTTTTCTATCGTGATTCCTGCTCTGATACCATGTAGAAATTCCTTGTAGATTCAAACTGCTTATGTAATGTTATAAAACAAAAGACTTGAATCTACTTTACTCATTAGAGGAAACAATTAAACGATAGAGAAATCAAAACATAAACATGAGACAGGATTCAATCACATATGCTCGGAGATTTATCTAAGGGGAAAGCAACTGCTCAAAACCCCTTCCTATCTATATTGCATTAGTAAGAAATAGAGAAAAAATACAATGCGTGTTCAAGCCTGAGCAATTTGTGCACAAGTATAATCTATCTCACTACCTCACAAGCTGACTCTGGCCAATACTTAGCCAATTCCTTTTTTCCTTCCAAGCTCCTATTTCCTTGCGTTGTTTCCTTGGGAATTAGCCCCCAATTAATTAGGGAAATTCCCAATTATAATTGCACAATCCCTATAGGCCCTTCTCTGATTGCATTCATCACCTGTACAATTCATAAAATTATACAATTGATAGTACACTGCCCTTGAACTCCAATCTCAACTAGGTACCTCGAATTTCATGCATGCATGAGTTAATTATGGTTGATTTATCAGTTAAATGGTTGAACACTAAAGCTACACCCCACTGCTAGACCTCCTACTCGTTCCTCCAACAGTTGGAGCTAGTTTAACTGAATTAAATTATTACGACACAAATTAAACTCAACCTAGGCTACTAAAATTTAGGAACCACTCTACATGACTTAAGGTAGGCCATCAACTCGAATTAACTAAACCAACTAAGTGAAGACTCAAGTTAGGGCATCAACTCGAATTAACTGAACCAACTAAGTGAAGACTCAAGTTAGGCCATCAACTCGAATTAACTGAACCAACTAAGAGAAGATGCAAGTTAGGCCATCAACTCGAATTAACTTAACCAACTAAGTGAAGACTCAAGTTAGGCCATCAACTTGAATTAACTTAACCAACTAAGTGAAGACTCAAGTTAGGCCATCAACTCAAATTAACTAAACCAACTAAGTGAAGACTCAAGCTAGGCCATCAACTCGAATTAATTGAACCAACTAAGTGAAGTTAACTTAGTTGACTCATTCTTGTTGTATTTGATGTGGAATTACAATTTTCTCCTAATTTAATTCAAGGGAAAATTAAATCAAGATTTTCTTGTTGCCATTGTCAACATATTGTTTGTTTATGCTCAATGTTTAAATATAGTTTTTATTATATATTTTCTTGACTCCTTGACTCCATCTGGAATTTCTGAGCGAGACCTAACCCCATACCTCTCTATTTATTCCAGTCATCTTATCTCGAACTTGGGACTATTTTTGGGCTACTGGTTAACCAACCTGGTCTAGAAACTAAGCGAATTTACAATTCTAAATTAACTTTATATCTTGCTTTATAACATTATAATTTCCATCAATTTAAGAGAGTTCATCCTTTAAAAAATAAAAATAAAAAATACAACATCGTACAAACATAAACAATTTCACATATGGAAGGAAACAATGTTTCTCATGACTGTCATCTAAATCTCCATGTAACTTAGTTGCCATGTCTATTTGAAGTCATTTCCTATTGATTAACTATTTGCGTATTTGCAATGGAAGCAGATTTGCAAATTGTTTATTAATATAAATATCATTTTATCTATTTTTGGTTTATTCTTATTCATTAGCACTATTTTGTCTGGCATATTTATACAATTTTTCGATTAAAATCAAAATTGCCTCATTATATTGAATAAACATTTTGTACTTTTCTTGTTCAAAAGTTTAGTGCAATCAAAATTGCTTTTTTGAATTGATATTGTTCATAAAGTTGTTTACCAATATAATCTTAAGCATTATTTTGTTTGCTTTTGGCATATCTCTAAAGCTTTTCAATCAAAATCAAAATCAAAATTGGTTAGTTTTATTGAATAAAAAAATTATAAAGTTATACAATTAACCATTACAGAATTTGTAAAATCAATAGTTTTTTTAACATCTACTAAAGATCTTAGAATTGAATAGTTTCCTTAAATTTTACAAGATTTGTTTTGGGCCTTTTTATTTCCAATCTCTCTATAAAGAGGAGTTTTTAAATACATTCATATTACAATTTTAGTCAAAAGAATTTCACAATTCAATATATTTTGTGCTTCTTGCATTCTAGAGTAAAATTGACTCTTGTTTTAGCTTATGTGTTTTGTTGGCTTTTCTACAAATAACACTATCCTCGGCCAAACAACCATACCATACAAGCCACATATTAATATTAAAATGATTGCTTATACAATTTTCCTAATAGGTAGTGTTAACCCTGAGGTGCAGTGCTGCTATTTTGAAGACTAAAGGAGGGAAATGGTATATTCTGCTGTCGTGGAGAGGTTCCCATACGGTCCATCACCTCACTTGTCTCACTCATCCACTCCCATCCACGTTCGCTCATGTCCTAACCCAACCCTCACATCATAACAAAACTCACTTTCGCCTTGTTCCTACGTGAATTAATCCATTTTTCCCCATGCACTAATGCGCAAAAACCCTTGAAAACCTTACCTTTCCATCCATATGCGCCCCTTCGCACATTTCTTGAGGTCGTCCCATACCTTCGTGTCCCCCACCATTGATCTTCCCACTGATTTGACGGTCCACAGTTCATCCGACCAACGTTATACACTCACCCGCTTCAACCACTCACCAACATTAGATCATTTCCGCTAGATCTAACGGCTATCGTGCATATCGCTTGGGCAACAAGAGAGACCTGGATACCCACCCGATAAAGTGGTTTCCTCTCTCTCCTCTGCTGCTATGTGGCGGGCGATGAATGGAATCGAGCAAGCTCCGACCTTTATCACTTACAGTGCGATGACCGCCCAATATAAACCATTTTCACTCGAATAAACCACTCCCGGGCGTTATCCTTCGAGCACCTCCTCTGCCCGATAGCTGTTCGATCTACCCATCCAAGATATGACAGCTCGGACTTATTTCGCTCCCGCCACAACTTCAAGCCTCCGACGATTGATCTCCTCTGTCGATTCCTCCCGATCTAATGACCCTTGTTCGCAATCACCATAGTTCATCCTCTGCCGCCTAACCAACACCCCGACCGTCGATCCCCACCATCCAATGACCCACGCACCCCCGTACTCCACTTCCCATCAGTCACCTAGGGAGGAAATTTGTTGGCTTTGTCAGTATTTTTTGCAGTCGGACAGTTGAACTGAAAAAACGGAATGCATGGCCGAAAGAGGAAAGAACAATAGCACGATGCAGCCGAACCAACAGAAATGATCATGGAACATCACAAGACGAGCAAACCACCTAACAACATGGCGAAATTACCAGAATTTTATTATCGTGTTTGTTAGAAACAGAGCCCTCTCAGCTCATGTTTGTCTAGTTATAGCATCAAGTAGTTAGAAGACAGAGGGGATAGATTAAGACATCTCAAGGCTCGGAGAGTTCGAGAGTTTTGTAAAAAGCCTATAAATGGCTGGAAGTTCGGAGTAATAAGGGTTCAACTTTTGGAGACTGTGGATACTCTGTTTCTCCGAGTGTCTCATCTCCATTCCAGTAATACAAGCTTATTTTGTTGTTACATGTTCAATTGCCATCTTCTCCTCTGTTCTAAGCTTGCACTTGAATAGGTTATTCATGTTTTCTTCTGTGTTTAATGCCAAATAACTGTCATCTTATCTCTGTGTTGATAAATTAGATTTGCAAGCTTCATTTACTTTCTGTAGCTAGCCATCCATATGTGTTTATATATGTATATGCTCGTACAGTCAGGATTACCAATCTATTCACTGAATCTATAAACTATTGAGCATTAGTGGTTGAAAGCCTTGTCAAGCTGAGGCTGTTCATGCATGTCTTGAGTGGAAATAGAGTTGAAACAATCATCTGACTTGATCCAAACTCCAATCCATTCCAATAGTTCAAAGAACGATATTGAAGATTTATATCTTACCAAGCATCTCCGAGCTACAACCTAGGAGATTTTCCTGGAGTGCTAATATAAATTGGCGTCATTGCCAAGGAGAGGAGACTGAAGCTCAGCTTCCCTATGGGACGACACAAATTCAACTTTGCTGATAGACAAAGCCTGGACACTATTTGGGTTGTAATCATATATCTGGTGACTCTACTGGAGGACGAACCTCTTGGCAACTCCACTCCGTAGTTTTGGCTCAGTTTGTGAGGCATACTCGGAGAAATCCTCAGAAGTCATGCGCTGACCCAGTACCTGATCCTGAAAAAATCATCAAAGAATGAAAGGCGTTGCAGAAAGGAGCATCAGGTTTAGGTAGCTCTAAACAATATTCTATATCTCTTAAAGAAAATCTTGTAATAGAACAAATACATGTTGAGAGTATAGCATATAATACTAGCAGTGAAGAAAAAATCTCGGAGATTCATAGAGCTCTTTATTCTTTAGGTTCTTCTTTCGTTGTAAGCCCAAAGGAAGCCTCTCCTCCTATCCATCATACTCCTTTAGTCCTATTAGTCACTCCTCAACCCTTTGTCATTCAGACTTCCAGTACCCTTATAGCCACCACAACTACGGCAGCACCACAGGCACCTACCAAAATGGAAAGAATCATAGCTGCTAGGTATGGACCTCTAGTATTGCCCACTCTTTTGAATGCCATGCCTACTAGAGAATATCAGAAGTATATGCCTAAGTTCACTGGAACTGAAGGTGTTACAACTGAGGAACATCTTGAATCATTCTATAGCTATGTTGATAACCTAGACATTAGTGAAGCTGATGTATGGATGAGAGTCTTTGTCCAAAGTCTAGATGGGAAGGCTAGAAAATGGTTTAGAGAACTGACCCCAAGGTCTATAGTAGATATTGAGGCTTTAGATGATGCATTCCTAAAGCATTGGGGGGATAAGAAGGATCTACTCTACTACCACAACGAGTTTGGGAACTTAAAGAGGGAAAATGATGAGTTGTTGTCTGATTTTAATAAGAGGTTTAACCGCATGTACAGCAAGATACCAGCTGAAGTAAAACCCACCACTACCTCTGCTAAACTCACCTATGCCAGTGCCTTTGATTCTGACTTCTGTCTACTGTTGAGGGAGAGATGATGTGCTACCTTGGTTGATATGCAGGATGCAGCCTTGGAAGTAGAATCAAACATCATGGCTGCAAAGAACCTCAAGGGGAATGTTGATAGAAGGAGACAGAGGGGCGAACCTTCATCATCTTCAGATACCAAGATAGATAAAGTGACCAAGATGATAGAGTCATTAACCTCTAAAATCTCCAAATTAAAGGTTAAGCAGCACCCTGGGAAAGGAAGAGTTCCCAATGCCTTTGCTCCTAGAAATCCAAATCCATATAGAAGAGCTAATGAGTAGTTGCAGATTCTGCAAAGAAGCAAAGATGCCAATGAAGACCAAAGGGTGAAGACCCCTTTCCAGAATGTAGTCATGGAAGAAGAGTAGTTCGAAGAAGATGATGAGATCCATTGTCTGGAAGACAAAGTCAGTGCCTCCTTTTTGACCTTAGCTGCCTATGAAAAGTCATTATTCAATGATCAGATCAGCCAAAAATGGGATGGTGGAGATGTTCTACAAACTGATGATCAACACAGATATGATCTGAGGTTGAAGATGAATAATGCCAAGGAAAATCCTGTTCAGAGACCTATTGCCCCTGCAATACAGCAAGCTAATAAGCAAAGACGACCGACAGTTGATCCCACCATCCTCAAAGCTCCAACTCATGAGGTAAGAGGCCTTGACAAGTCTCCTTCTCCTTTCAGTTTTGAATCAGAAATTCAGAAGCTTACAATACCTATACCTCTGATTGAACTAGTGAAGAATGAGTCCTTCAAGAGATCTATCCTCGAGGCCATTGAGCCTAAAGCCATCCAAGCCTCCACTGACTATGTAAATGTGCAAGATGACAAACCAACTGTTGTTCTCAGCCCAATGATTGAAAATTATGATGACAACTCCCCATCATTCTATGTTTCCTTGACTATTCATGACAAAATCCTTCACAACTACCTTCTGGACACAGGAGCTAGCCATAATCTAATGCCCAAGGTTATCATGGATGAGTTGGGTCTTGACATTACCAAGCCTTATCATGACCTGTTTTCTTTTGACTCTAGAAAAGTGAAATGTTTGGGATTAATCAAAGACCTAGCCATCACCTTGTCTCAGCTACCCATGAAGAGCATGATGATGGATATTGTAGTAGCAGATGTGCCCCCCAAGTTTGGCATGTTGCTTTCCAAAGGTTGGATCAAGAGATTAGATGGAACATTGCAAAATGATATGTCCTATGCAACTATCCCAGTTTTTGGAGGTGAGAGTAGAAGATTATACAGAGAAGCTCAGTTGGCTTATCTCATCAGTGATGAAAGGAATCCCACTAATCATCCCATCTATGTTGTCGACACTGATTTTTTGGAGCTTGTATTCTTCAGATTGAAGAATCCCAGTTGGCCTCCATGCGGCTTAGGAAACTGGCTTGCCAGATTACAGAGGAAGAAGGCCCACAAATTTCGGACATGTTCTTTGATGGAGCTTGCTTTAAGGAAGTTGCAGGGGCAAGTGTGGTCCTTGTGTCCCCCACACAAGAATGCATTCATTTATCTTTCAAGTTAACTTTCCAGGTCACAAATAACATAGTAGAGTACAGAGCCTTGATATTGGGCTTAAACACTGCTAAAGAAATGGGCATCAAAGGTCTAAAGGTGTTTGGAGATGCAAACCTTATCATTCAGTAGGTGAACAAAACTTTCCAAGCAAAGCATCCAAGGCTGAAAGCATACAAAGATGAGGTATGGAAGCTTAATGGTTATTTTAATAGTTTCAACATTTCTTACATCCCTAGAATGAAGAACCAACTTGCTAATTCCCTTGCTGTGTCTGCTAACATGTTTATTCCTCCTTTGCCTCCTAAATTGACTTATGAAGTTCAAGTGAAATATAGACCATCTATGCCTGACAATGTCAAATACTGGAAAGTTTTTGAAGATGATGATGAAATTAATAGGTTTTTACAAGTCATTGATGAATTTTCTGAAATGCACCTTGACGAAGAAAACAAAACCATTGAAGAATGCAACTATTCCAAGCTAAAGAACGAGATTGGTCAGGATATCATTGTTCAGTTGCCTAGTAACCATATACCCAAAGGATTGGTGCCCCTAGAGAAGCTTTTTGATCATAATGATGTGCCTTATAAGCCTGCCAAAAAATAAAATGAGTTTGTTGTTCATAGACATAATGTAGGGAGTCCAGACCATCCAAAGTACATAAATCTGTCCACTCACTTGTCTTTTGCCCAAAGTTCTGAGTATTGCACCCTGATGAAAAAATTTGATGATATTTTTGCTTGGGAAGACAGTGATCTTAAGACCTATGACACCAACATCATTCAGCATAAGATTCTACTGGAGAAGAACACCATCCCTTTTAAGCAGAAACTAAGACCTATCATCCCTCTCTTATTGCCTTTGATTGAAAAGGAAATCAAGAAGCTATTGGATGCCAAGATCATAATTCCCCTAAGGTATTCAAAGTGGATAGCTAACCTTGTGGTAGTAAGAAAGAAGAATGGAGAAATCAGGCTTTGTGTTGACTTCAGGAATCTGAACAAATGCTCTAAAAAAGACAACTACCCCTGCCTAAGATGGAACACTTGCTGCAAAAAGTTTTCAGGGCTAGAGTCATGTCTTTCTTAGATGGATTTTCAGGTTACAATTAGATTGTTGTACTTCCAGAAGATCAGGAAAAGACTGCCTTCACTACTCCTTGGGGCACTTTCATGTACTCCAAGATGCCTTTTGGACTGATGAATGTTGGAGCTACTTTTCAAAGGGCCATGGACATAGCCTTTGTGGGAGAGAAGGACAAGTTTGTCCTTATTTACCTTGATGACATAACAATCTTTTCCAATAGTCACAAGGACCATTTGCAACATTTAAAGAAGGTGTTTCTAAAGTGCATACGGTTTGGAATTTTTGTGAACCCAATGAAGTCACAATTTTCTCTAGAAGAAGGCAAACTTCTGGGACATATTGTTTCTGTTGAAGGTGTGAAGATCAATCCGGCAAGAGTTCAAGCAATTTAGACATTGTCCATCCCAAGGACAAAAAGGGACATTCAATCTTTCCTGGGTAAGATTAACTTTGTCAGGAGGTTTATTCCAAACTTTGCAAAGCTAATGAAGCACATCACTTCCATGTTGAAGAAAGGATAAAAAATAAAATGGACAGATGGTGCAAGAATCTCTTTTGAAGCCATCAAACGAGCTATCATGGAAGCTCCCACTCTAATCAGCCCATATTATACCAGGGAGTTTTATATCTTCTCTTTTGCCTCTTATGATACACTTGCAACAGCTTTATTGCAGAAAAATGATGAAGGAGTAGAGCACCCTGTGGCCTTTTTCAACAAAACTTTGAGAGATGTTGAACTAAGGTATGACCTTATTGAAAAACAAGCTTATGATCTCATAAAATCTTTAAAGGCATTCAGAATTTATATTTTTCATTCGAAAGTGGTTGCGTATGTACCTTCAGCCTCAGTAAAAGATGTCCTAACTCAGCCAAATATTGATGGAAAGAGAGCTAAATGGATTGCAAAATTCATAGAGTTCAACATAGAGGTGAAGCCCACCAAGCTTGTCAAAGGCGAGGGCTTGGCTAAGCTTATGGCTGAGGAAAATCGTAGTTTGTTAGACATCAATTGCATGGGTTCAAATTCAGGTGGTGAGCGGATAGAGGAAGCAGTAGAAGAGCAAGAGCAGAATCATTCTTTGGTTGAAAATCTAGCCACTTGTGAATGGTATTCTAGTGTAGTTCATTTTTTGCAGAAGCTAGAAGTCCTTCTAGGGCATAGCTCAAGTCAAGCCTGGGCCATTAAGCTCAAATCAACCAAATTATGCGTTAATAAAAGCCTACTTTATTGGAGAAACCCATCAGGGATCCTCTTGAGAAGTCTAGACAAAGGACAATCTGTGGAAGTCATGCACCAGTTCCATTCTAGCATCTGTGGAGAGCATCATTATTGGAAAACCACAGCCCACAAGATCCTGAGAGCTGGGTATTATTGGCCTACTCTATTCTCTGATGTATTTTATTTTGTGATTGTGACAAATGTCAGAGGTTTACATGAAGATAACTTCTAAAATCTCTGCCCTTGAAGCTAGTACACGCCAATGGTCCCTTCCAGTAGTGGGACTTGGACTTCATAAGTGAGACTAATCCACATTCCATTGGCCAGCACAAATGGATCTTGGTAGCCACTGATTATTTCACCAAATGGATTAAGGCTATACCCACTAAAATGCTAATCATCGAGTGATCATAAAGTTCTTGAATGAGAATATTTTCACTAGATTTGGTTGCCCAACCAAACTAGTCACCAATAATGCAGCAGCTTTCAGGGAAGAAGAATTAGTGGACATGTGTGAATCCATGGGTGTTCAATTGGTGCATTCTATCTCATATTATCCTCAAGGCAATGGCCTGGCAGAATCATCTAGCAAGAGTCTTGTAAGGATAATCAAAAAACTGTTGGAGGAGAACAAAAAGAGTTGGGATTCCAAGTTGAAGTTTGCACTGTGGGTTGACAGAGTTACCAACAAGAAGTCCATAGGAAATTCTCCATTTAAGTTGGTTTATGGTGCTGATGCTGTTTTTCCTATCCAGCTGATTCTCCCTGTGGCCAAATTCTTGCAAGAAGAACAAGATGAAGAGAATGACATGGCGAGGAGAACGAGTAACTTGGTTGAATTATAACAGATCAGAGAACCACTGGTTGAGAAGTCAAGAATTCATTAGAAGAAGATCAAAGAAACCTTTGATAGAAAGGCAAAAATGGACAGTTTTTAGGTTGGGGATTGGGTTTTCAAATGGGATGCATTGAAGGAAAAGAAGGGCAACCATGGTAAATTTGATGCCTTATGGACATGACCGTTTGTCATTGCTCAAGTTCAGATGAACAATACTTTCATCTTGCACAATTTGGAGGAGGAAGGTGTTTTTAATGGCCTAGTCAATGGGCGGTTTTTGAAACTTTACTTCATATGAGGCTTTAAGGCCTTAATATTGTAATAGGTTTTTTTAGTTTTTGTTTTCTATGCAAATAAACTCCATGCCCAATGGAACACTAGGAGAAAATTTTGTTTTAGTTGTTCCTGGAAAGGTAGTAGTTTGTAGTTCTTGAAACCTCACAGGGAGGTTTTCATCCCCAGAAGGAGCCACTGTTAGCCCTGAGGTGCAGTGCTACTATTTTGAAGACTAAAAGAGGGAAATGGTCTATTCTGCTGTCGTGGAGAGGTTCCCATACGGTCCATCATCTCACTTTTCTCACTCATCCACTCCCATCCACGTTCACTCGTGTCCTAACCCAACCCTCACATCATAACAAAACTCACTTTCGCCTTGGCCTTACGTGAATTAATCCATTTTTGCCCCATGCACTAATGCGCAAAACCCCCCGAAAACCTTACCTTTCCATCCATATGTGCCCCTTCGCACATTTCTCAAGGTCGTCCCATACCTTCATGTCTCCCACCGTCGATCTTCCCACTGATCTGATGGTCCACACTTCATCCGACCAACGTTATATGTTCACCTGCCTCAACCAATCACCACTGTTAGATCATTTCCACAATATCTAAGGGCTATCATGCATATCGCTCGGGAAAAAAGAGAGAGGGATACCTGTCCAATAAAGCGGTTTCCTCTCTCTCATCCGCTGCTACGTGGCGGGCGATGAATAGAATCGGGTGGGCTTTGACCTTTATCGCTTACCACCCGATGACCGCCTGATATAAACCATTTCCGCTCAAATAAACCACTCCCGGGCATTATCCTTCGAGCACCTCCTCCACCCGATAGCCATTCGATCTACCCATCCAAGATCTGACGGCTTGGACTTATTCCGCTCCCGCCACAACTTGAAGCATCCGATGATTGATCTCCTTCACCCATTCCACCCGATCCAACGACCCTTGTTTACGATCACCATAGTTCATCCTCTGCTCCTTGACCAACATTCCGACCATCGATCCACGCCATCCAACGGCCCACGTGCCCCCTTACCCCACTTCCCATCAGTCACCTGGGGAGGAAATTTGTTGGCTTTGTCAGTATTTTTGGCGGTCGGACAATTGAATTGAAAAAACAGAATGCATGGCCGAAAGAGAAAAGAACAACAACACGATGCAGCTGAACCAACAGAAATGATCATGGAACATCACAGCACGAGTGAACCACCTAACAGTGCGGCGAAATTACGAGAATTTTATTACCGTGTTTGTTAGAAACAGAGCCCTCTGAGCTCATGTTTGTCTAGTTATGACATCAAGTAGTTAGAAGATAGAGGGGATAGATTAAGTCATTTCGAGCCTCAGAGAGTTCGATAGTTTTGTAAAAAGCTTATAAATGGTTGAAAGTTCGGAGTAATAAGGGTTCAACTTTTGGAGACTGTGGATATTCTGTTCCTCCCAGCGTCTCATCTTCATTCAAGTAATACAAGCTTCTTTTGCTGTTACATGTTCAATTGCCATCTTCTCCTATGTTCTAAGCTTGCACTTGAATAGGTTATTCATGTTTTCTTCTGTGTCTAATGCCAGATAACTGTGATCTTATCTTTGCGTTGATAAATTAGATTTGCAAGCTTCATTTACTTTCTGTAGCTAGCCATCCATATGTGTTTATATATGTATCTGTTGGTATAGTCAGGATTCTCCATCTATTCACTGAATCTATAAACTATTGAGCATTAATGGTTGAAAGCCTTGTCACGCTGAGGGTGTTCATGCATATCTTGAGTGGAAATAGAGTTGAAACAATCATCTAACTTGATCCAAACCCCAATCCATTCCAATAGTTATGAGAACGATATTGAAGATTTATACGTTACCAGGCATCTTCGAACTACAACCTAGGAGAGTTTCCTAGAGTGCTAAAAGGTAGCAATTAAGATTTTTGGAACATATTATACAAACAAAGATGTGCAATCACTCTTTTCTATTAGTGTTTATATTATTAACTGTTTATAGCTATATTCTTCTTATTATAAAATGTTTTTCTTACTGTGATTTATATTTTGCAATTTTATTAATTTTTTTATTTATGGTATTATGATATATTTTTTGTTTTTTGGTTAAATAAGTAAATATATCATTTCAACTAAACAAACTAAATTAAATATTACATGTAAAATATTAATTTATACTATAAATAATGACATATCACCACTTGACTTTGGTTTTAATATAAATAAAACATAAATTAAAAAAAAATATCCAAACCCAATGCATACACCATATTCATTTATGCTAAAAACTACCTACACAATATTAATTTAAGTTAAAAAACAGTGACATATCACCAAATAACTTTGGTTTTAATATAAACAAAAAAAAAATAAAAATAAATAAATTACAGCCTAGGTTGCAATATGAGAAATAAAAAGATTAAACATCAAAGCTAAAAAAAACATAGATCACTGAATGATGACGTGTCCATCGAAGAACTGACACTTCCTTGGTACCTATATAAAAACACGAAAGCAAGAAAATAGATAATTCAATGATTCACTTCTTTGATCGCTAATTGCACACTAAGATTTTCCCTCGCTAAATATTTAATATCCACGTCAATATTGTTCAAGCTCAGTGTTCTCCCTACCAAGTAGTAGTGAGGGAGGGAGGAGGAACACATGGCCTGCAATGTCCTCCATATGTTGGGCCGATACTGTACGCCCACTGCTTTTCAATCCAACCCCAAAAAACTTCCTCTCACAACAACATACACTCCTTTTGTGCACCATTACCGCAGACAATTATCGGTAGCTACGGAAGCAGAAGAAGACTCTGAAGTCCATATCCCCATTGCAGGTGAAGATAAATCTATTCCCACAACAGCTGGAAAGGATGGTCTTGGGGTTGAATCCCACAAAAAACCATTTTACCCGAAGAAGAATCAGGTGGTCGAGCTGGTGTGCGAGAGCCTGGCATATAAAGGGAAGGGCATCTGCAAAATTGCAGAGTCGGGGTTTGTTGTAATGTGCGATAAAGCTCTGCCCGGCGAGCGGTTCCTCGGCCGTATTACTAGGATGAAGAAGGGACGATTTGCGGAGGTTAGTACCATCTTCAGGTTTTTCTTCTTCTGAAAATTTCACAACGTTAGCTTTCAAATTATTCATAAACAAAACTTAAATTCCTGAAATAAACTTCACTGGAACAATTAATGCACACATTCTTCCTCGGCAGCATCCCCATATGTTGCTTATTTTCCGGCAGCTTTCGATGTTATAGTGGTCCACTAGTATGTTGCTGCATTTGTTAATTCGGGTTTTTATTAGAACCAACTCGCCAATCGAGCCCATCACACTTGACTAATGGTAAAATCTTTAATTATAAATAGCGGCATTTGGCTTGTACATGGCGTGTTGTATCCATAGTTACGTGGTACAAGAGGTCAGTCTTTCAAGATGTATCATATATTTATGAAAATTCCCCTAAAACATATTCGTGGTTGCATAACCAGATACGAGTTATGAAAATTTCATGAAAATGTGGCAATAGCATTCATAACTGCACAAGTAGTTTTTCGGCTTCACCGTGATGGCCAAGCATGGAACTTGAGTTATGGTTAATTGAGCCGTTACTAAGTCCATAGTCACATGGGTCGTGTTTGTGTTCGATTTCTACAACAATCAAATTCCTCTAACTGAAAACTTTTGATAAAAGTTGTCATTGAATTCAATATCTATATATATAACTGTTTTTTTTTCCCAAAGATATCATATAAAATTATATATACATAAATCAACACACATATGATATAATATTTATCAATATAACATCTATAGATAATAAAACTTGTAATTTTTACTTATATATTATATAAAACTGTTTTTTCCCAAAGATATCATATAAAATTATATATACATAGACCAATATGTATAAGTTTATATTAATTTATAACCTAACCATATTATACTAATTTATACCATAGGATTTGTTGATTTTCTAGTGCTAATTAAACAAGCACAATTTTTTGCAAGTGATAATTACTTTCAATGATATATGATATTGCTTTAACACACTCCAGAACATCATTAAGTAATTAAATTCAGAAAATTCAACTGGTCAAACATTGACTATCTTAGGAATTTGACTTGTTAGAAACTTCGGCCTCTTTCTTAGATTACTTCCCACGTGAGAGAGAGAAAAATGTGAGTGATGAGTGAGTGAGAAAATGAGAAGTTCAAGTGTCTTTTTATAGTGATTTTAGGGTGCCAAAGAGGCATGTCTCTTTGCAAATTAAATTTAAATTAAATTAAATTTTATTTCTTCTAATTTAAAGTTTATTTTTTCTTTCTTTTAACTTGTGTAGATGGGGAATACCTCCCACAACTACCAAAAAATCAACACGACCTCATAGCTAGGGAGGTATTCACCTTGACTTACACAAGGCGTCCAGTTTGCTATAAATTTATCCATTCCAAGAAAAGATTGAATAAGCCTGCTATGTTAATGTATCCATCCACTTCATGTTCCATTCCAGAACCACATGTAAAACATCTTGCATCAACATCATGCAAAAGATCTAGTCACTCACTAGTCAAATTCTCTTTGGCGATATGGTAAGGTGTAGAAAATCCACAAATTCTGATCTGCTAATTTGAACAATCTGAAAGATACTTTCTTTTCATATAAACACAAAATTTCCCTACGAAATTTGTAGTGGAATAGAACAAAAATAAATGCACAATTCGCACAAGAGAACACAACAATTTTTCTAGGGAATGTCGATTTCTGGTAGCATCAGATGTGCTCTAAGCCTCAACATTTGTAGGGAGGCTAGGACACATGTATTCCAGAATACCCATAAATCATTTTGGGAAATTCCACTCGGAGAAGGTTTTATTAAAATAATTAATTATTTTTAATAATAACACACGAAGAAAACTAAATCAACTAATAATAACACACTCACTGAAGTATAAAAACTTCTGATACG
The DNA here is from genome assembly GCA_000404065.3 of Pinus taeda. NCBI lineage: Eukaryota > Viridiplantae > Streptophyta > Pinopsida > Pinales > Pinaceae > Pinus > Pinus taeda. Next base: position 50,392 of record APFE030089621.1, read on the forward strand.
CAGAAAATATGTATAAATATTTTATTAATAAGATGAAATTACAGATAGATTATATTACAATTGCGGTTGCCTGGCTTATATACCGCCATAGGCACCTTTTGGGAAAGGGCATGATCTTATGATCGTGCCCTTTCATCTAACTAAACCTAAAATTAAACAATAATCTAAAATTAACTAATTTTTACATAACATTGCCTTCCTCTCGAAAGAATGCTTTGTCCTCAAAGCATACGCAACGACGGATGTTGTTGACAAAATGCTTCATTCTCCCAGAAAGCGTCTTCTTCGGGTACGTCCTTCCACTTGATCAGATATTCTAA
>APFE030089627.1:8099-20939 GCA_000404065.3 Pinus taeda
AATGGTGTAGCTAAAAGGAAGAATCACACCTTAAAGGAAATGGCTAATTGTATTCTTCAATCTAAAGGACTTAGTCTTAATTATTGGGCAGAAGCAATTAACTGTGCAAATTACATAATAAATCGCACTCCTACTAAGGTTTTAAAGAATATCACTCCAGAAGAAACATGGAGCTCAATTAAACCAGATGTAAGTAGTCACTTTCGTGTTTTCGGAAGTGAAGCATGGGCCCATATTCCAGATGAGAAACATAAAGCTTTAGAACCTAAGAGTGAAAAATGTATTTTTGTTGGATATTATGAAGATGTCAAAGGATACAGACTTATTCCAATTAAGTCCAAAAATGTTATCATTAGAAGAGATGTAAAGTTTGCTGAAAATATATCGGCCTATGTGCCTAGTTCAGAGGATGTGCCACCTCTCTCTATCCCCTCTACTTTTGAAAATATTTCTTCTTTAGATGATGACAACAAGGATGAAAATCCTCCCCCACCTTCTCAGGATCCTCCTTCAGCTCCTTAGCTTTCAAAATGGGTTTGTGCTACTCAAGATGTAGTAGGTGCTCTTGTCGGTGATCCTACAGATCAACAACGTATGCGTTCTCAATTCGATAGAGCCTCTTCCTTACTAGCTCAAGCTTCAGTTAATTATGATCTTGACACCTTTGCAGAAGCTTCAAGCCATCTAGATTGGCATGTAGCTATGAATGAAGAATATTGTTCCTTATTAGAAAATGATGCATGGGATCTTGTTCCCCTTCCAAAGGGACGAAAACTTATTAGATGCAAATGGGTTTACAGAACCAAGTATGGACCAGATGGAAAAGTTGATAAACATACAGTTCGTCTTGTTGCTAAGGGTTCTTCACAAGTTGAAGTTATTGACTATACTAAAAACTTCTCCCCTGTTACCAAAATGAACTCTATCCGCCTTGTTTTTTCCCTTGCGCCTCTTTCAAATGGGAAGTCCATCAGATGTATGTTAAATCTGCCTTCTTGCATGGGGACTTGCATGAAGAAATCCATATGGAACAAGCTATTGGGTTTATACAAAAAGACTCCAGCCTTGTATGTCGGCTTAAAAAATGCCTTTATGGTCTTAAGCAAGCCCCTCGGGCTTGGTATGCCAAAATGGATAGATTTCTTTTAGAAACTATATTTTCTAGGTGTCATTCTGACAATACTGTCTACACCAAGAAAGTGGTCATGTCTCTTATCATTCTTGTTCTTTATGTTTATGATCTCATCCTTACTGGTAGTGATCCCAACCTTATAAACCATGTGAAGTCCAACCTTAAAAAGAAGTTTGAAATGACAAACTTAGGACACTTACATTATTTTCTTGGTCTTCAAGTCTTGCAATCCAAGGAAGGTATTTCACTTTCCCAGTCCAAGTATGCATGTGATCTTCTACGCTATTTTCACATGGAAGACTGTAAGCCAGCCCCTTCTCCCTTTCTATCTAGAGCCAAAATTTCAGTCACTCGTACTTACCTTGAAGTTGATGCTACCTTATACCATCAACTTGTAGGAAAACTTTTGTATCTGACCCATACTCGTCCTGACCTTTCCTTTATTGTTGGCCTTATTGCTCGGTTTATGCAAAACCCACACGAAATTCATTGGAAAGCAGCTAAAAGAATACTTTGTTATGTTCAAGGTACAGTTCAATTTGGGATTCATTACAATGCAAAAGCATCTCCTCTATTGGTTGGTTTCACTGATTTTGATTGGGTTGGTGACCCTGATGATCATATGTCTAATTTAGGTTATGTGTTCACTGTTGGTTCAAGACCTATTACATGGGCTTGCAAGAAACAAAGTGCCATTTCTCTTTCTTCAACAGAAGCAGAGTATTGTGGTGTCATAGAAGCTAGTAAAAAAGCTCTGTGGCTTGGTCAGATCCTGTCATAGTTTAGCTTTTAGCAGCAACATCCGACTACACCTTAGTGTGATAATCAAAGTGCCATTCAACTATGAAAATATCCAGTCCAACATTAGCGCAGAAAACACATTGAACTGCACATGCACTTCATCAAAAAGCTCATTCATGACCATGTTCTTGAAGTGCAATATTGTTCAACAGATGATTAAGTTGCAGACATCTTTACAAAGGCTCTCACAGAGGCGAAGTTTACTAAACTTCGATTTATGGTTGAAGTTCAGGAAGTTGTCACTAAGGGGGGATAGGCTCTAGTGCCTCCTTCCTTCTCCTATTGTGTCATATTTGTAAATCCTTCAATCCTATCCCAAGTTGTTCTTAAGGGGGGATTTAGGATATTCCGACACATAGGAATATAGTTAAGCATAACTTGGTCTAGTATAGAGTTAGGTAAAGTGTGTTTCTTTACTATGTACTTTTGTAACTTACAATCTGACAGTCACGATATGTAGTGATCCGACGGTTCATTCTCTCCTTGGTATTACCGACACTTGATCTGTGGCTTAGCACCCGATTGGTCCATGATCTCTATTTAAAGAGAATGGAGGGTCATTTGTAGGGTAACTGTTCATGAGAGAAGCTTATGTAAATTTTCATTCTTTTATTAATAAATTTCCCGAAGTGGTCGCGCTGGCTCAGGCCGTGGATTGTTTCCCTCTTTGAAGGTTTTAACCATGTCAAAAATACTAGTGTATTAATCTGCGATCTGTTTATGAGCGATGTCCTTTGGTGTTCTGTATGAGGAACTTACCCTGTATATTCCTACTTCTAAGATCGACTTGAGATTGGGATACCATTAGGTATGCATAAAGGAAGAGGATATCTTCAAGACTACGTATGGGAAATATGATTTTGTTGTTGTTCCATTTGGCTTAACTAATGTTCCAACTACATTTATGTGTTTGATGAATAGTGTGTTGCATCCTTATCTAGACAAGTTTCTTATTGTGTTCATTCATGACATACTGGCATTTAGCAGCAGTGTTGAGATTTCCAGGAGAGCATTAATTATATGCTAGACTTAGCAAGTGCAACTTATTTTAGACTAAGGTACATTACTTGGGGCATCTTGTCTCCAAGGATGGTATAGCATTGGATCCAAAAAAGATAAGGGCCACCATGGAGTGGGAAACTCCTAAGAATGTGGATGAGGTCAGATCATTTATGGGATTGGTAGGTTACTACAAGAGGTTCATCAGGTAATTCTCACACATTGCATATCCTATCACATCATTGCAACAAAAATGTAAGAAGTTAGAATGAGAAGAAGAATGTGAGGCTAGTTTTGAGCAGCTGAAGCAGTCATTGACACATGCACCAGTGCTAAAGAGGATCCGGACAAGTAGTTTGTAGTATGTACAGATGCTTCCAAGAGAGGACTTGGTGGATTTCTCATGCAAAAAGGGTAGGTAGTGTGCTACGAGCCATGAAAAATGAATGAGCATGAGCAGAAATATCTAACGCACGATCTTGAGCTAGCAATGATTATACATGCATTGAAGATGTAGATGTATTATCTTCTTGGCAAGAAGTTTACATTGATGAGTGATCACAGTGGGTTGAGGCATTTGTTTGATTAGATGAATCTAAATGCTAGACAAACTAGATGGTTGGCTACCTTTAGGGAGTTTGACTTCGAGATCGGATACATCAAAGGGTAGGAGAATTGGGTTGTGAATTCTCTTAGCAAGAAGGTACAGGTAAATCATATAGCATCTATGAGTTCTTATGAGACATAGTTACATGATAGGATCCTATAGGCAAGACAACAGGATAACAAATACATGAATATTATGCATAGGTTACAGTAGAGCATAGGTATAGGTACAGGTGATCAGGATGTAGACTATCATTTCATGACAGATGGTTTCGTGAGGTTTAGAGACAAGAACTATGTGCGAATTGCAATGAGCTCAAGAATCTTATTTTGAGGGAATTTCACGTCAAGCCATGCTCGGGTCATCTAGGATATCAGAAGACATTGATGACAATGAATATTGGCCAAATATTAAGAAGGAAGTGGCATAGTTCATGGCTAGATGTTTAGATTGTTAGTAGGTCAAGGCGGAATGTAAGCATTGACGTGGTTTACTACACCCTATAACGATTCTAGAATGGAAATGGGAGGTCATTTCCATGGATTTCATCACAGGTCTTCTGAGGAGAGTAAGGAAACATGATTCTATTATGGTCATAGTTGACAGGTTGAGCAAGATAGCTCACTTCGTTCCACTAAAGGCTATGTGTTTAGCTAGTGAGGTAACACAAGTGTTCATCAGAGAGATAGTGAGACTACATGGTGTTCCGAAGAACATTATGTCAGATGGGGATGCAAAGTTCACTTCCAAGTTTTGGTAGGAGCCATTTTTACACTTGGGTATAGAGTTGGCCTTCAGTACAACTTATCATCCACAGACTGATGGACAGACAGAGAGGGTCAATAGGATCTTAGAGGATATGTTGAGGATGTAAGTGATGCACCAATAGAATAAATGGGAGGAGTATCTTCCATTGGTTGAGTTCGCATACAAATGGTTATTAGGAGTCATTGAGGATGATTCCTTTTGAGGCATTGTATGGAAAAAGTTGCAACACTCCCATTTGTTGGAGTGATCCAGTGAGCTTGGTACTTATTGGACCAGACATGTTGGTAGACATGGAGCAGGAAATGTAGGTTATAAATAATAATATAAAGGTAGCACATGATAAACAAAAGAGTTATGTGGATTAGTACAGGGTGTTAAAGGAGTTTCAGGTTGGGGTGCATGTGTATTTGTGAATCAAGCCCAAGAAAATATCTTTGAGGAAATTTAAAATTTAAAATTTAAAATAAAATTTTATAATAAAGAGTAATTTTATAATAAAATTAATATTTCTCTATTTTCAATTTCATATTATATATATATTATATATTATATATAGATGAAATCAAAATTTAATTAACAAGAAATTTTCTAACATTTTCTAACATTGAAAAAATACATCCTCTTTCTATTGTCCCATATGGTAATCTATAACCTAATATGGAAGAGATGTTGTAAGGTTATGTTATGTTATGTGTTGTGATGTGGTGTGATGTTATGTAAACATTTTGACTTGGAGGAATTATATAACATTAAAAATAAAATACAATTGAAATCATAAGCAAAATATAAATATAAAATTTATTATTATTAATTAAAACATTTTGACTCGGTCAAATTACATTAAAATAAAAAATAAAATAAATAAATAAATAGAATTAATAATTATAGTCGTTAATTATTAATAATTAAACTAGCCTAGATCCATCTTGACTCTAGATCTACCAAGTGCCAAGAGGGATCAAATCTCTTCAGGTGAAAACCTATTTTAGAGTGAAAAGATATTTATGATGCATTAGATAGCCTACAAATAACTATTTTTGTAGAAAATCCTCCAAACGCACAACGAGAGATTGATATTATTTGATATTTGGAGAATAGACCTAATGTAGAGGAACATAACCCAAATGTAGAGGAAGTACTTAGTTGGCCTAGAATTGGCTCATCTATAATCAATGAGTAAAATATCATGGGATTATTCAATATGGAAATTCTAGAAATGTTCCCAAATGGTGAAGTAGATTGGTTGCAAGCATGAAAAAGAAATGTCCATCTACATGAGTATGTGAAACCTCTTCCTTGATATCATGACAAAAGATTTGGAAGTCATCCATGCTTTAGATACTTTTTACTCAATATCATTATGAGACATTGTGCTCAATATTCATTTGCAGTTTTTGTGAAGAAGAATATGACAAATCTACCAACAATAGTGGAGGAATTAAGAGAATATTTACAAAATATTCCAGAATCATGACTTGAGAAAGGTTAAAGTGATTTGGAACTATACTAAGAGGTACATGTGCATATTAGAACAATTGTCATGCTAAGTTATTTGACTTGATTCAACAAACTGGGAGTCCGAAAATACTCTTTACATTAAGTTTGATAGATATGTAATGGCCATATTTACATAAAATTATGTTGGGTACATTTTATATAGATCTGGTGGAAGTAAGGAAATGGATACATCAAAATGAAATTGATAATCCTCATTTTATACCACATTATATGCACTTAAGACATACTATTGGTGTGACTATGAATTGAAACATTGTGGATCTTTGAATGTGCATGAATTTCTATGGTTAAAAAATGATCCTAACATGGACATCTTGAACTGGTAGGATCATAAGAAAGTCATAGTTGCAAAAGAATATTTTGATGGTTGTGCACATGCAATGAATCCACACTATGAACATCAAAGAGATATTCAAAATAGACTCAATTTCGATGATCATCCTTGCTTAGAGTAAAAACAAAAAATATTTCAATCTAATCCTATGATTGATTATGAAGAAATTCTTAATTATGTTGAGCGTCACATCACCTGTAATGAGATATCTTGCCTTCGAAAGAAGGCATGAAGATTTTTATCTCGATATAAGGCACCGTGGGATATATATTAAGAGTCAAAACATGATGTTGGTGAGAATGCATAAATGAAATATAGATTGGCAACTTATTCTTTCGAAGCATTTCATCATTAATTACGTAGCAAAGTACGCAGCAAAATGTGAAAAAGGATTAGACATATTTTATGATATGTTTATGTGCCTCTCTTCTATTCAAAATCTAAATGAACCAAAAGAACATGCACTCAAGAGTTTTTTGTGTTAAACCATTCTTGATAGAGATAAAGGTGCAAAGCAGACAAGTCATTTACTTTTAGAGCTCCCTCTTTCTGAATGTATCCATCGATTTGAGGCCCTAAATGTTGGTATGAAGGTTTTCAAATAAGTACGGGTTGAGACTTATAATGAAAACAAAGATAATTCAATTATGCATGCATATACCAAACAACCAATCCACATAGAGCACCTTGCATTGAAATATGCAGAAAAATCATGGTCATATGACAAACAACGACATGAGGAAAAATGTTTACCATTGGAGAACACAACTATGGGATGTATGTTCCCTTGATTTAGATCCCAATAGAATAGATGCTACATTTGTTTAATTTTGTTGGTTTTATTTGGTATTACACAAATCCTTTCATGATTTTCGGAGAGATATTGGTGAAACATTTTATGAGATAGTGCATAATTGGGGAAATTTATGTTATCAACTGTTACACAACATTTTATCACTATCCCTGTACTCCTCATTCCTTGATCCTGTAGGACCTCTACAGTGAACCCTATAGATGCTTAACCTTCTTGAAGAAAACCCCATTGTGTCCCTCTTCATGAGTAGATCAATTCCCTTTTGCAACATTACCCCTGAAACTTCTGTTTTTCCCAGTTTACAAGACTGGCGCTAATGGCCCTTGTCTTCCTCGCGCCGATATGCAGGGATTAGCATCGTCCCTAGTGCTGACTAGAGCGGATGAGCTTTGTTCCAGTCACTTCAGTCCTCTTATGGAAAGTTTTTTAAATAAAGAGCCTAATCTTCTAGCTCTAGAAGCTTCATAACAAAAGTATGATAAATGGTTTGGCTGAATGGGGTTGAGGATGTCAGTTTGGGCTCCTTTCCCTGATAATGATGGAAATACCTCAAGGGATAAAACCTTCTCCCATGAGAAGAGGATCCATCTCTCGTCCATTCATCCTATATAAACCTCCCTTTTCCCAAGGACAAGCTAGTGTTAATATTGGTGTGCTAGTGCTAGTTAAGTTTGCAGCAAATAACAAACTATTCATAGTTGTAGCTCTCTAGTTGTGTGAGGGAGAAGTGCGATTTGGTTTGGAGTGAAGCTTAAAGGGAAGAGTCTTAAAACTATTGTTGTTGAGGCCATCATGGAATGCTAGCAGAAGTGTGTGGGAACCTGGTCTTGTTAGAGTTCTTCACACTCGATGACAAGTCCACATCGTTGGCTTTCGACTGAGTGATTTCGCGGGTGTTCGACTTCAGTTACTCTCTTCAAATTCTATGGATTGTGCTAATAGTACCTTGAGGACCATTATCATTATTGGTGGTTTCTCTCGCACTTGTTAATAGTTTACATCATTGACTGGTAATCAAGCGGCTTTCTAGCATGTTTGACATCAACACATCTATTCACATGTTAGACTTTGTACTTTGATCGGGTCGTGTTGGAGCGCAAGACCTTGGACTTAGCTCACACAAGTCTAGGTTGCAAAGTTATGTGACATGGTTATGTTGATATACATGTCTCTTTCAGATGGATGGCTGTGACCATACTGTTTTGGAGAATTTAGCATCTACAGATAAATACTAATTCACTAGACAAGTAGTTGTGCCTAGAACAATAGTTTAAAGTGTTTTAGACTTTCCCTATAAGCAATAGAAAAGAAAAGAGGATAGAAGGCCTACCTGTAGTTCCGCATTCCTCTCGTCTCCATTGTATTAGCTTCGTCGCTCCTTCCCATACTTAATTCGCTTGAAAAGTACCCTCTCAACACAACAGGAAATGAAAACCGATCAAAGCATATGATCCACTGAATATAAATGAAAGGAATCAGAAGCAATTCATACATATAAGCATTATGAAACAACACAAATATGGAAAAAGGTTCAAACACTTTATTAGATAGAAGAAGGAATTACAACCATCAGTGTCTGATTCAAAGTCATTCCTCCAACTTAGATCCCATCCACATCACATTAAAAGCAGGACAAGCTTGTGGCATCACATGATTTTCTCCAAAGTCAAGTCTCATAGAAGCATTATCTCCTTACAATTCAACATAATCTAGCCCCTGATCACATAGATGAGTGGTCAATTTATATGAAGATGAAGGAGGTTTTGTCATTAATGGTGACATTGAATGGCCTTCCATACTTAGAATTAGTTCCATGGAGGAAAGGATGAGAGGATAGGATGATCCTTAACTCATTCCTCATCCATTTTTGAGTTCATAGGAGTTGATAAGACAGGGAAACTTCTAGATGACTCCACAAGATAAGAATATTCCCAAACCCTATGTGAATTTCGCTCATTATCGCCTAGTGCAAGGAAGCCTAAGTTCTCTGCAGAGCACCCTAGCAGTGAACTTAGTTGTTCTGCAATGCATCTTCATAAGGGCTTACCTACACTGGTCCCTCTAGAGGCAATCTCTGGATGTCTTCAAGTCATGAAACTGTCTGGGAAGGAGGCATTGAAAGGGTTGACTAGTTTAGGGCATGAAACAATTGATTTTAGGGTTTGATGAGTCCTAAATCACTGATCTGAATGTTGGGATTTGATGTGCCCAAATGGATCTGCAACAGTTTCCCCCTAAAGCATGAAGTTGGAAAAATGGCAATGTCAAATGAAATGCTTTACGATGTGATGAGGAGTTATCGAAGTGGAAGGTGACCTGCATCAATTACAATACATATATCATGATATTTGATTTTACATGAATAGCTTAGGGAAGGCATACCCATGCTCAACTTATAAACTTTCATTACATGTACATAAACAATCATCTATAGATATAGACCCATGATCAGAATGACTATCAATGTAAAGCCATTGTACATATGATTTAGTACTCCTGATATTGCAACCTGGATGGATGAAACTAAATCTGAGGTCTTCAATCTCATTCAACCATTTGCTCAAGTACGAGTCTAACCATCTGAACATGTGATATTAAGTTGAACATGGGAAGACACCACTAATTACCAGCTAACGATGTAAGCTGTTAACAGATGCGAGAGAAATCACTGATATTATAATGATCCTCAAGGTACTGCAGTACATTCTGTTAGTGCTCAAATCTACCTTAGGCTGAAATAAGGTGAGACTTAAGGCCACATCAAACCACGCTCAGCCTCGTAGCTAGCCCTACGAGGACAGGAGAGGGCTCTCTCCGGGTCAAACTTGGCAAAAGATAATCAAAGAGGCTCAATATGACCGAATTGATGATGAATTTTAGGCTAGGTATGAAGTACAAAGATTTTAGAATTAATTTTTAAAGATTTTGTTGAATTCAAGGGAAAGGCAACTTTGGATGCGGGGATGAGGCACAGCTTTTGTAGAGGTCTACTTGGGGCAAGATAGGCAATTGTATTGATGCCTTAAAGCAAGTGAGATGAATAGATCAGACTGGTGTGGAGCTAAGGAGAGCAAGGAAGGCTCAATGATTCTCCTTAAACTGAAGAAAACATAGAAAATTAAACAAATTTAAAGGTAGAGCATAGCAAGTTCATGGATTCTACCTTAAAACTTCATTTGTTTAATTACAGAAGATTAAATAAAGAAAGTGGTACACATACACAACTTAAAAGTACTGAGAGAAACACACCATCAACACATAAAGCCACATGAATCCAAAATAGTGCTGCAAAACCTTGGTCTTTCCTTTGCCAAAATGCAGATAAGATATGTACAATATAGTGTCTAGCTATTCCCAAGAGTCCAACCCTGAAAATGACTAAGAAAATACATAATATAGGCAAACCAACTCATTCCCTTTCCTCTAGGGGCCGATCTCATCATCCTAGGAGTTGTTTCAACCAATTCTAAACTAAGCACTACAATCTAGGCAGTCAAAACAACTTGCCTCTATAAGCTAGGAAACCAATTCATTCATTACATTTTTTCTATTTTATGAATGAATCATATAGAATAGGTAATAATTATCATAACAACATAAAGTTCCAATAATTACATCAAGAAGGGTGAAAACTCCCATCACAAGTCAAAACTGGTCAAACTGGCTTGATTTGCTGAGCTGAGGACAAAAATTGTGCCAAAAAACCCTGTGCGCCGCGCGCCTGAGCCCTGTGCACTGTGTGCCTTTCAGCCTACTTTTGGGGCACTTCCCAACGTCCAAATCAAGCTCACAATAGTTGGTTGGAAATCCCTGGATGTCTGCTATCCAGCCCAAGTGGAAGTTTTCAATTTGGAGCTCATTTGCCCCCTCAAAATGTCATTCTCCCGTAAGTACTTCCTGCTGGTGCAAAAGGTGGCAGAAAGGTGATTTTCATGGTGTTTTTGGGCCTTTTCATAACCCAGAACTTGATGAAATGCTTTGGAAATAGCTAAGCATGTATAATTCATCATGACAAATCCAAAACTACAAGCCATTTGTGATTTGGACCTCCCAATCTTATGGGTCGCGCGCGGCGCGCTACGTGTTGAGCTAAAAAACCTGTTTTGCAAGCCAAAAATTTCAAAATGACAAAATTTTCTCCAAATTCCTTGAAATTTGGGCTGAAGGTGCCTCTAAGTGCCATGTTCAGCCAAAGAAGCTTCGGCCAAGATTCGGAGCCGATCTTGCCTTTTACTCCGTTTCAGTGTCTTCCTGGTGCATGCAGTTCATTGATGGAATCTCTGTCTTGGTTGTATGATGTGTTGTTGTCAGTCATGGTGTTGCAGTGTGTATGTCAAGTGTATATTTGGTTTGTTTGAAAATGAGAAATGAGAACTTGGTGTCATTATCTCCAATTTCCAACTATGTGCCAAATGTGTGCCAAAGGGAAAAGACTGTGGGAGAAATAGGACAGTGGGAACAAGGATTGTAACCGAGTGAAATTTGCCCTTTTTAAAACTTCTGCTTTTTCTGAAATGTGGAGACAATGGGACAGTCACTTGATTGTTTGGGGACTTGAGGATTTTACAAGTGGAATGAGAGAAGGAGAGTGATAGGGAATCGTAGGGTTTAGGAATAGGGATAATAGAACTTAGGAATAAGTGATTTGGGAATTGGGAGCATGGGCTTAGTGATTTTAGGGGATAGGGGGGAACTTAGGGAATGATAAAATCAAGGGACAAAGAAGATGAGGGAGTGAACTTGGTGATGAAACAATGAATTGAAACCCTAGTAGCAAGTTTCTTGGAGGTATTTAAAAGGTAGGGTTTGATTGTTTTACACAAGCTTCATGAAATACACATCATCAACAACCAACCATTAATCTTGGATGAAAAACCATGAATGAAGTTCAACCTACTTGTACCAATGGTAATCCATGCATTTTGGGCGATCTTGGAGAAAATTTTGAAGTTTTTGGGCTTGTTGGCTGTATGCGCTGTGCGCCTGCCCAAGGTGCCACGTGCCTCTGATGCGCCACGCCAGTGTGTTTTTACACTGTGAAAACTTGCCCAATGCGTCGCGCGCCCCTGATGCGTCGCGCGCCTGCCCAACGCGCCGCACGCCACATAGGGAATTTTACAAGAGGCTTTTGGAGGCCTTCCTGGTGTCCAAATTGGGTGCAGGATAGCTTTTTGGAAAGGTGTTTGAGTCTACTTTCCAACCCAACCCGAATTTTTCAATGTGGAGTTCATTTGCCTTGTCAAAACTCAAATCTCCCAAGACTGGTCAAAATGAGCCAAATGAGGCTGCCTCAAGGCAGAGTGCTGTTGCAGTCAACTTTTGCATGCCTTCCTCAACTCCAAATTGAGCTCATGATAGTTCAGTAGAAAGATATTTTTGTCTAGTTATCCTTTGACTTATCAAGAAATTTATTTGGCCAACCAAGTTAGGAGAAAAATTGATTTTCCCAAGGTCACTTCAGAGGTGCATCAATTCTCCTGAGGCGATTGTAGTTTTGACATTTCTCTAAAACCATGATACCTGTGTAAAAAGTGAAGGAGGTTTTTCTTCCCTGGACTGTTTTGGACAAAACTCTCTCTCAGTTTTTCAAAATTCATCTTTGATTGCTCTGAAACATCTTTTGAGTGAAACTTATCCCGATGTGTGAAACAAGGGATTTTGTCGAAATGAAGTGAAATGAAGGGGATAAGGGGCTTCCAAATTCTTGGGGAAATTTTGGGAAGTAGGGAGGGATGTTAAGAAGTAGGGGACAGTGGAATCTCAGAGATTGAGTGAGGGGAAGGGGTCCAAAAGGGAAAAACACAGGCCCAACCTAGAAAATTGCCAAGTTGTAGCAAGAAACTAGGGTTTGTGCAAAAATGAGGAAT
>APFE030089637.1:0-12568 GCA_000404065.3 Pinus taeda
AGAGATCAACTCTCATTTTGTTTTCATTCTGCATATTTGACAAACAAACTCACTCTTGTACGCTCTGTTGCTTAGCGATTCTATAGGTTGTTTAGCCACGAGTCTTCCGCAGGGAAGATTCAACTTCTACTTCGAGGGACCATCCGTGCTCGCCCTAGGGAGGCTGTTCCACAGAGATTGCAGGAGTTTCCAGCAGCGATTCACAACTCAGCCAACCATGCAAAGGAAGGGACTGTGCGTTTTCTAGGCAGCCAGAAATATGTAGAGGTTGATTTAGCCAGCCAAGAGGCCCCTCACTTGTTGTGAATTTTCGGGACCAAGGAAGATGGAGGACTGAGGGTATTTTATCAATGTTTTGTAGCCTTTCTAGGCAAGGAGACTGCGCAGTGGACTCCAACAACAAATTCGTGGGGCTTGATTGAACAGCCATTAGGGCCAAGGACCATCTAGCAAGCAAGGGATCAAATAGTATAGGGGAAAGCAACATTTGAGGGGTGTTTCCAGGTGGATTTGCAGGTTGTTTCCTACAAATAGAATTTGGCAGAGTAGCTAGAGAGCATCTCCCAAGAGGCCGAAAATCCAAAGTCAAAATTAGAGAAATTCCCTTCTGGGTTTTTGGGTTTTGTCCGAGGAGTCTAAGGCTAAAAAGACAGAATTTTATGGGCAGTTTTTGGGCACTTTCCAGCAGACCGAAAGTCAAGAAATGTAGCTAGAGAGCAACGCCCAAAAGACTGAAAATCCAAAGTCAAAATCAGAGAAATTTCCTTTTGGGTTTTTGTGGGCTTTGTCCAAGGAGTCCAAGGCTAAAATGGTAGAATTTTCTGTGCAGTTTTTGGGCACTTTCCAACAAGCCGAAAGTCAACAGATGTAGCTGGAGAGTGGCTCCCAAGAGGCTGAAAATCCAAACTCAAAATCAGAGAAATTCCCTTCTGGGTTTTTCTGGGTTTTGTCCAAGGAGTCTAAAGCTAAAAGGGAAAAATTTTCTGGGTAGTTTTTGGGCACTTTCCAACAAGCCGAAGTCAGCAGATCAGCAGTTTATTGGGATAACGCAGAGCATAGTAGAGCAACAACTGAACAACCATCTTTTCAGCTATTCTACCACCTGGGTTTGGTCCAGCTTGTCCTTGAGATAAGCCCAAGTGCACTACTCCATTTATATATTGTACTCATGCTCTCATATTTCATAATATATGGCTCAACAGTTCCAGTATTACAGTGTTTCATGGGTGTTTGCTAAATGTTTTTAATTTTCCACTGTTGCACTGTTTGTTTAATTGGTTTATCACTTAAATTCCTGTTTAGGAACATTACATGAAAGGAAGGAAAAACACGTAAAACTTGTTGAATCTGACGCCCCTGATTTTCCTTGAGCCAACAGGAGAACAACGAATGGTAACACAGACGCAAAGTTCGTCTTCTTCAACCCACTCTTGTTCTTGATGTTGCTCCCGTTTTCTTGAAATGCCACTACTGTGGAAGTTCTCGGATCAATCCGCATAGCGAGAAGAACTCGTTCTTGATGCGTACAAACCTCTTAGAAGAAGGTTCATGTTCTTTGGAATGCGGGAGCTCCACTCAGAATCCCGGTTCAAAGTAAGAAATTTATGCAACAACCCCAGGTTCATCCTCATAAACTTATTTTAATAAAATACAAATATTACTATCTTTCCTATTAATCTTTGTTATCAAGGTAACTTGCCAGTTGTCCTTTCTCCAAAGATAAATTATTTTATGCTTATCTCACTTTCTTTATCAAGCCTTCCTGAATCACTTTTTAAAACCAAGTGAAACACCACTTGCAGACTATGCCACTCACAACTGTTATACTAGTAGATTATACTAGGTGTAATGGTAGTTGTTCTTGTATTTGTGAAGAAATTTCTCATTAACGTAGAATATTCATTTGGACTTGAAAATTGAGTCTTTAGCTTTGACTCCCAGGTGAATTCAATTGTAGAGGTTTATGTTCTTTCTGATTCTGGAGCCATGAATTGTCTCTAATATAGTAAAATAGGTGAGACCTCTCTCTCTTTTTGTAGAGTCTCAAAACATATCATTACAATAGAAGCAAAAAATAGTTTGATAAAGCTCTATAGATCTGAAAATGCATCTCATGAGAATCCCTTCCATGTGAGAAGACAACCCCCACGAACCATATAGAGAAACAGGCCAATCAAAGGGACCCACAAAACTATATCCAACATAATTGCAGCTCCAATAATTCCCAATCCTAACTTCTGACTGAAAAGCAAACTTAAGAATATATGGATTAACAAAGTTACTTTAGAAAATAAGGAAATCATTCAGTTTTTCAATTGTGATTGTATATATTTATAAAAGGAAGAGAGAACACATTTAAAATGCCCAGGGATCATACAGATTGCAAGTGTGCCAGAGAGCTAAGATATTAGCTGAGATATTTTAGTGGTTTGGCTCATGGTTCCTATTAATAAAATTTCAAGTGTTTGAAGAACTTGTATTTTTGTATCTAGAGTCTAGACTGTGAAAATTTCCCTACATGTGATCATGTTACCATGGCATTTATGCTAGTAGAGTCCCAAGATTGGTCATCTATTCAACAAAATAACTTGGTGACATTGGACTTATTGACGTAGCCTGCACCATTGATTTCAGTTTATTCTGTATTGTGGCAAATTTAGTACGCTTTCTCACAATGTATGGAGACATGTAAGAAATGTTTAGGTTGCCAGAATTTTCATCCACAAAATGAACAACTAATGGATGGCCAAGTGCCAATCTACCGTTCATACGTTCTTTGGCATTTCATCTTCCCACGTACTTTCAACACTTGATTCGTGTAGTAAAATAAGGTAATTCCCACTAATGAATGTATGCACCTTATCATACCCATTTTCAAGGTGGTTATTGAATTGGCATTTAAAGGAATTAATACTTTCATCTCTTTTGCTAAACTCTATGAAAGCAAGGGCACATGGTTCTCGCTTTCTAGGGCCATGTCTATGCCACATAAACTCATCAAAACATGCTTCTCCAGAAGGAGAAAACATCTTAATAACCGGATACTCTATTTTGTGGTGTTCTCCTCGAACACATAATAGACCAGTTGAACTCAAAACTAGTGGATACGTAACCTTCACAAGTAATGTGCACAACCCTAGGATAGAAAGTTGCTTGTAACATAAGTCAACCTAAAACAACTTGCATGGTGTGCAGGTCACTTTGGAGAAAAATTGGAGTGCAAGGAAAGTGAGCCACTCAAGTTAGAGTGCACTACCCAAGAATATATAAACATGGAAATTACTTGTAAAGCAAGTCCTCCAAGAAATATCGCAAGTGGCATGCATCCACAAATAATGTGCGCAACCTTAGAATGGAAAGTTGCTCGTAACATAAGTCAACCTAAAACAATTTGCATGGTGTGTAGGTCACTTTGCAGAAAAAATGGAGTGCAAGGAAAGTGAACCACTCAAGGTGAGTGCACTACCTAATAATAGATAAACATGGAAATCACTTGTAAAGCAAGTCCTCCAAGAGGCATGCATCCCTCCTTTGATCAATATACACTGTCATTGATTGAAAAATAGGGCACATTTTTTTTCTAAGTTTGAATAACATCGAGAAAGTTCACATGCCAAAGATAAAGTAGGGAATTCACTTTATTGTTAAAAATACATTGCGTTGAAAAATATCAAATTATTTGGAATCTTCTGAAAACTATTACCCCATCTGCAATATTAAAAGGTCAATTTCAGGGTATTCATTATTTTTAGAATTGGTAGAAACCCTAGTTTGAGGTAATGTACCATGTGTTTTGATCTTCTCCAATGATCACCAAAACTAAAGTATATGCACACCTCCATAAGGGGTATAAAAAATATGATCAGTTTCCAAAAATATGAACTTTAAAAAAAAATAGAAATTTCCCAAATTCATAAGCCTTGATTTGAAACTCTCTCCCATGCACATACCAAGTATTACATGTTACATGCAATCGTGGGAAACCTATTTAACTCAAGAAAAATGTCAAACTTTGTATTAATATGAATGTGGATTGTCCTCTTAAGAAAATGCTTTGAAGATCATTTGCAAGAAGCATGTTCAATCTTAAACCTTGAGAAGTAAATTTTGTGACCATGTGTTATGTCTGGTTATAACACTCAATCTCAAATCAATTAAGATGTATCCATGAACTATGCATGTTGAATCCACTTTTAATATATCCACTAATTATTGATTCCAAACCAGCAAGAGAAGATTTTAAAAAGTTCATTTTGAGTGATAACAAAATATGTGCTAGAATTAGAATGTTTTGCATTGCTTTCTCTAGGAAAATGGGGAAGGAAAAGGAACCTTACATTACAATAGCTATATCCACACCTTTTCCAAGATGCAACATCCACACCTATTCCAAGATGCAACATGATAAAAGGAATCATAATCTTCATTCAAAAATTCAGGTCTTACATGAAGAATCATAAAAGGAAGTAACAAATATAGATGACCATTTAAAGAAGAGGAAACCAGAGGTCCACATACGTTTGAATTGATGCACTCAAGAATCCCTCTTGATCTTTGCTCATTTCGTCAAAAAGAAACCTCAGGGTGCTTTCCAAGTGTAAATCTTTGACATCCTTCTTGATCTTGAAGTTTAATGATCCCTACACCATGTTCTTCAAGAGAGGAAGTGCTTCGTGGTGTAAGTGACCAAAGTTCCTATGCCAAATTTCACACAATGTGTCACTAATATGTACTAGAGCACCATTCTTTAGTTGATCTACTTGTAGTTTGATGTAAAGACCATCAATTTGAACTCCTTTGGCTCTAACATGTTTTTTGATCTCTAGTGATGACCCTCTAAGCATAAAAAATGGCTTCACAATGTACGTTTATCATGCAAGACATCAAAAGAAGGTTCTTTGTCAAACCTAGAGCAAAATAACATAATCCACCTTACCTGAAGGCATTGAGAAATGAATAGAGTCTGATCCCTTTCTAGCGTAAGTGGCATCATCATCCAACTACACTCACATTCTCAGAGACGACAAGGGAGCTGATTTTTCATATTGTTTTGCACACACCCACCCACCCACAAAGCATGTTCCATATAGGAGAGTGGTAAAGTTGAGGAATTAAGCATACACAACTTTCAATGAATCAATTATTATGCCAATAGGAAGCACTACTCCCTTGTGGCTTTTGCCCTTGCATTCTAGGATTTCGATTATTAAATATGTTTAAATATGCTTAACTTCCTCTTCCAAAAAGAATGTTTTTTTTAATGAAAACATTGATTCTATTTTTCTTAATAGAAGTACATTTAGTTTGGAAAATTTATATTATTATAGATGTAGCATGTGTAACAACCCTTTCATTTCACCCCATGGTTTTAAATATAATTGTGTAGCACCATCGTGGGAGCCACAACTGGACAAGACAACTGGCTTTGAACACATAAAATTTGATTAAAATTTAATTGGTGGTTGATTGAGGGAGTGGGCAACACAAATATGCAATCTGAGGGGAGTGTTGTTGCGTGCCTCGAAGAAATACGAGCTAGCTCGAGTTAATGAGTGAGGTTGTTTGTTGGCTAATCAATCTACTCTTCTTGACAAAAATTCATGAGATGGGATTGGGTGGTGCAAACAAAGGGTTGTGCTCATCCCCATTCTCTTTGTGGATCGAGGAGGGTCATGACCTCAGAGGGACACATAATGAGAGGACACAAAGAACAAGCAAGAGAAGAGAAAGAGGAGGAAACACACAACTGAGAACATATAGTTTTTTCTCGCATTTGTGTTGGAGGCAAGAGGTCAATCAGGGCAAGTTGTGAATCACGTGGAGGCTGGAGCTTGGGAGCAGTGATAGTTGCAGATAGAGCAATGCTGGAGTTGGTCGCTGAGCCTTGTGCTATGTGATTCTTGGGGTGTTATTCCCGGTAATGTTGTGTTTGAGGCCCCTAGATTGAGTTTCCATGCTTGAGCGATTCGTGGGAGGCTTAGTGGATGAAAAAATCACTATGGTTTTGGCTATATAACTGATAAACCACCTTGACGTGGCAATCCAAGTCACTGTGGTGCTTGCTATATAGCTGATAAACCACTTGGACAGTGCAATTGGAGTCATTGTGGTGATTGCTATATAACTGATAAACCACTTGGATAGGGAAATTTGAGTCATTGTGGTTCTTGCTAGGGAGCCAATAAGTCACCTAGACAATGGACTGTAGACTCTTACGGTGCTTTCTATGAAAATAACTCTAATAAACCACTTAGAAAGTGGATTCAATCTCTTGAACTAAGAAATACCCCGCTTGGACCTTGGGTGAAGCCTTGTGAATGAGCTTAGAAGAGTGAGTGGGTTGTTGTGGTTCTTACTTCCAAAAGTAGTGGATAAACCACTTGGAAAGTGGACTTCGTCACTTGAGTGTATGACCAAGCCCTTGGTGAAATTTCCCTGAGAAAGCATCCCCTCAAACGTTGGATCCATCCCAGGGGTGGTCAGTTGCAAGAAAATTGTCGTGTAGCTAACATATGGTTGGGTGGAGAGGGGAAGTCCCTCCTTTAGTTGCCAACCATCTCAAAATACACAGATGAGTATAAATTTCATATGCATATTCAGAACATGTAGGGCAGAGACCAATCAAAGACTTAGCCCTTAGACATTGACAAATACCTCTTTTTATGAAGTCTGTTTACCTGGAAGGCCCGACCTTGGAAGGGGGCTTTCCCCTATTCTATTTATGCCTTACCATAGATTGTTTTGAATCAAAACAACCTTGGGTTTAAAACCCATCCATCCCATTTAAAAACAACTAAGAGAAACTTTTATTTCTCAATGTTGGGATGCCCGGCTATTGGTTCATATAATTTCCTGGGAGCTGCTCATCCCCAAAGGAAAGTGATCAATGAATTGTTCGTCTGCTAAAAGAATGCTGCCACCGAACTGCTCATCTACAGAAAATACTGTAACTGACCTGCTCATATTACAGACTAAGATGTTCCTTGTTTTGTTTATTACTGGTGCAAGATTTTCTCTATTTATGAATGTGAATGAATGCTTGAATTATGAAGTTTACTGAACTGTGAAGTTTAGTGTTATGCTCATGATTGACAAGATATTTTCTGTCTATGGTTGTAATGAAAGACTAGGATATGTTGTTCAATAATTTAGTTCATGGTAGGGATATGAACATGTATAATTATGCTCAATTAGCTTGGTCTGTCTCACTCAACTCAGTATTTTATCAAAGTCCTCATGTGTGTGCTCAGTTAGTCTGGACCATGCTGTTGATTGTTATGTTTCTGATTGAATTATAAATCTATGCATTTCATGTTTGGTTAATTGATAGATTACGTGCCTATGAGTATGTTTAACCATCCTGCAACAGGTTGGTAGAGTGGGAGTGATTGGTGTAATTCCCCTTGTACGACATTACAATCTTGACTAAAATCGACATTTGGACCACACCCCTTTCCTTATTTATGAAACTAGTATGTTTTGGGGCCTCTGCTTTTTGTCACCAATCATCGCACATAAATGGAACTTGGGGAAACCACCCCTTTGATATATATATATATATATGCTCCAAATTTGAGGTCACAGGACCTCAAGGAGGGGGGGGGCGCGTGTGAGCTTCAATACCTTGAAAAATTTGAGGTTCAAGGCTTCAAGCCCTTGGGCCACAATGCTTAGGAAATTGGTGTGGGGTGGTCGCCCCGCCTAATTTTATGCACACTCGCAACTTTGCATTGATATTGGTCGTTGGGATTGGCATAAAGAAATGATTCAATATATGTATATATGGGAGGCACTCTACACTAAGGGGTTGATGGCAGAACCTCGACCCATCAGAACCATGATTAGTGGGCCCCATCGGGCCATTGGTTCTTAGGGTAGCTTCAAGAACCATTCTGTGGGGAGGCCTAATGCTAATGGCTCAATATCGACCATTGGCCATTAGCCACAAAACATATGTGCAAGGAAGATAATAGACCCTGATGCTAAGATGACATTTGTCAGGGCCGAGGTGATGTATATTGGGTGGGCCGTGTTGGGCCCTCATGCTACCAACTGTCAAAGGAGTTAAGAAATTAAGCAGAGAGCAAGCCCGACTCAACATGATGTAAGCAGGTGGGCCTTATCAGGCTATCGGGCTATGGAAGAGTTGCACGGACGAATTTGTGGCGGAAAATGCAACCAAGTGTGACATGTATTGGGTGGACCAAAGGGAAGATTTGTTAGGTTTTCGAGACATTGGGGTATGAGGAGTGTAGGCAAACAAACCCATGACTAATAAGTCCAGTGTTGAAGGGCTGATGTTGGCCTTAGTTCATTGGCCCTCTGCTAGTTACCTCGAAATTTTAACGCATCAAGTAACCCAATTGCAAGGGTCTGGGCACCCTGTAGGCCCCACTTGGTGGTGGTGTGGTAACACATGGGCCAGGCGACCCACATGGGTGCCACATGTAACTTCTTGATGGCATGGCCTTGTCTAATAGGGCTAAACTTCTAACATACATAACTTTCTTATCGAGACTCAAATTGAGGTAAATTTTATATCGCTTGAAAGCTCTTGGAAAACTGAACATAATGGTGGTATTAATGTTAAGATTTGAAGAGTTTGAGAAAAAGAGGTTGTGGTAACCCCATATTCATAACAAACCTTGGAGATTTAGTCAAAACAAGAAGGTAACCCTCACGTAGCGCAGGATGGCACAACAAGGTGGGATGTGGTTATAGTGTGGTATCAGAGCTAAGGTTCAACACTGGACCCAAAGAGGCTCACACACAGAGGATAAAATTTAATATGATAATTTAAGTGTTATAAGAATGTTGATTTTAATCTTGTAGTTGATGTGGTTGCTAACCTTCATAGGATGTTTATATTTAACTCACAAATGTTGAGATTACATGAACAACTTCGTATTAGCATGTTTGGTGCTGATATGCCAAGGTGATTAGTTAATATGTTTATACTTGTTTAATTGACAGTTATGTGTGTGTGACAACACATAAGATGGCACAAATTACGGTAGAAAATAAAGGAATGAGCAGCAAAATGGTACAGTACAACATGGACAAAACCCATCATGAGAATTCATGTTATTTGGCATCTCCACAACAGTCTCGAGGATACTGGTTGGCCTCCCAAAGGGGGGGGTGAGGGGAGACCAAAGGTCTTGCTGTTTTACTATCTGAAATACTCTAGAACTCAACTCATCGCTTGTTGCTAGGATCAACAATATCATCCTAAAAGTATGATGTGATCATCCGAATCATTCCCGAGTGAGACATGGTATGTAGGATTTGAGATTTGTGTTCGAATATATTCTTGATGAAGAGGGCTAGGCATCTCTAGTCAGGATATCAGAAGACGATAGAGAGGGATCCTCCAAAATCTCTATAGAGGCAATGGTAGTGCTCTCTGATCTTGTAGTATAGGGGGCACCTAAAAATTAGGTGTTTCTTTGTCTTTGGCTTTTAAAGGTGACATACTTGGTAGATCCTATTAGATCTTGGTATATAGTGGTCAGTATCCACTTGGAGTCGATGAAAAGCAACTCGAAGTTGTTCCAAAGGGATCTTGAGTGAGTGCATCCAATGTCTGAATGTGTATGGGGGTGGACGATGATGCCATCCTGTAACTCCAGGAAATGCTCAAGGTAGAAGGACATCTTTGGGCCCAAGCCTGTTGGGGGGGGGAAGTCCAAGTGACTAGAATGTACAATTTGTAGATATCCTCTTATGGACTAATTTAACACATGTTTTGGCGGCATGAAATGGGTCAGTGCAACAAGGGAGAATATGAAGAGGGAAAGACACTTCGGGGAGATGGTTAGTGTTTGGAGAAGTCGAGAAACATCTGAGAACCAACCTCATGTCCATCTTAAGGGGTGATTCGAAGTGGGGGCCTTTGACGAACAAAGTGCAAGGTAGGGTACCAATCTCTCTCGACAGATTAATCTCTAAAAGAACTGACTTTGTGAAGGAAAGAAACTAGGAAAAAGATGATATCGAGGCAGAAGGTGTCGGCACCAAACTCTGCGTGATAATGGGTTGCAAGAGTATACATTTGCATTGGATGATGTGCTTGAGAAGCAAGGTTTAGACTCTCTTCATCTAGGCCAAGTCTATTTGTACCAAGCTCAGTTCCTAAATCTCAAATCCATAGGGGATTGTGGGTGTAATAATCACGTCCTTGAGGTAGAGTTTGGATGAGATGTCCTGAAATTGGTTCTGGAAGCACTATCTCTCGAGAATGGCCACAAAACCATACCCTTTGCTAAGTCGAGGCTAGAGGGCTTGCCGCATACCAAATTGAGGTCCCGTGAACTATACTCCCAAGTAGATGTTTGATGTGGTGACCGTTGCTACAAAATCTAGTAGGCCTTGGAGAGGAGTACCCTACAAGGCTATAACTAGACCAAGTGACAACAATGGGGTAATGGCCCACTGTAACCACAGACAAAACCCCCTACTATTTATGTACTTTCACTAATGGGAGGAATCTTGGTATAAGGTCACCTATGATAGATATTCTAAGGGTAGGATTACCAAGAGGCTTCTAAGGGGCAATGGAGGAGTCCTGGTATAAGGTCACCTATGATGGATATTCTGAGTGTAAGGGTATTAGGATGACCAAGAGATTATAAGGGAAAGATTTGGCTTAAGTACAAGGCTCCATTCAATGAATGAAGACAATTTTATTTCCTTAGAAAAGCCAATTTTGTACAACAAAAGACCTAGGGCTTGATTGATAAGTTGATAGTTGGGATGACCAAAGGTCAAGGTAAGAAGAAAGGGTTTCCCACATTCCCTACAAGGCTATAACTAAACTAAGTGACAACAATGGGGTAATGGCCCACTGTCACCCCATTGTGGGGTGGTCGCCCCTCCTAATTTTATGCACACTCGCAACTTTGCATTGATATTGGTCGTTGGGATTGGCATAAAGAAATGATTCAATATATGTATATATGGGAGGCACTCTACACTAAGGGGTTGATGGCAGAACCTCGACCCATCAGAACCATGATTAGTGGGCCCCATCGGGCCATTGGTTCTTAGGGTAGCTTCAAGAACCATTCTGTGGGAGGCCTAATGCTAATGGCTCAGTATCGACCATTGGCCATTAGCCACAAAACATATGTGCAAGGAAGATAATATACCCTAATGCTAAGATGACATTTGTCAGGGCCAAGGTGATGTATATTGGGTGGGCCGTGTTGGGCCCTCATGCTACCAACTGTCAAAGGAGTTAAGAAATTAAGCAGAGAGCAAGCCCGACTCAACATGATGTAAGCAGGTGGGCCTTATCAGGCTATCAGGCTATGGAAGAGTTGCACGGATGAATTTGTGGCGGAAAATGCAACCAAGTGTGACATGTATTGGGTGGACCAAAGGGAAGATTTGTTAGGTTTTCGAGACATTGGGGTATGAGGAGTGTAGGCAAACAAACCCACGACTAATAAGTCCAGTGTTGAAGGGCTGATGTTGGCCTTAGTTCATTGGCCCTCTGCTAGTTACCTCGAAATTTTAACGCATCAAGTAACCCAATTGCAAGGGTCTGGGCACCCTGTAGGCCCCACTTGGTGGTGGTGTGGTAACACATGGGCCAGGCGACCCACATGGGTGCCACATGTAACTTCTTGATGGCATGGCCTTGCCTAATAGGGCTAAACTTCTAACATACATAACTTTCTTATCGAGACTCAAATTGAGGTAAATTTTATATCGCTTGAAAGCTCTTGGAAAACTGAACATAATGGTGGTATTAATGTTAAGATTTGAAGAGTTTGAGAAAAAGAGGTTGTGGTAACCCCATATTCATAACAAACCTTGGAGATTTAGTCAAAACAAGAAGGTAACCCTCACGTAGCGCAGGATGGCACAACAAGGTGGGATGTGGTTATAGTGTGGTATCAGAGCTAAGGTTCAACACTGGACCCAAAGAGGCTCACACAGAGAGGATAAAATTTAGTATGATAATTTAAGTGTTATAAGAATGTTGATTTTAATCTTGTAGTTGATGTGGTTGCTAACCTTCATAGGATGTTTATATTTAACTCACAAATGTTGAGATTACATGAACAACTTCGTATTAGCATGTTTGGTGCTGATATGCCAAGGTGATTAGTTAATATGTTTATACTTGTTTAATTGACAGTTATGTGTGTGTGACAACACATAAGATGGCACAAATTACGGTAAAAAATAAAGGAATGAGCAGCAAAATGGTACAGTACAACATGGACAAAACCCATCATGAGAATTCATGTTATTTGGCATCTCCACAACAGTCTCGAGGATACTGGTTGGCCTCCCAAAGGGGGGGGGGGTGAGGGGAGACCAAAGGTCTCGCTGTTTTACTATCTGAAATACTCTAGAACTCAACTCATCGCTTGTTGCTAGGATCAACAATATCATCCTAAAAGTATGATGTGATCATCCGAATCATTCCCGAGTGAGACATGGTATGTAGGATTTGAGATTTGTGTTCGAATATATTCTTGATGAAGAGGGCTAGGCATCTCTAGTCAGGATATCAGAAGACGATAGAGAGGGATCCTCCAAAATCTCTAGAGAG